>APFE031584355.1:0-10913 GCA_000404065.3 Pinus taeda
AGGGATCAGAAAAATTCCATCCATTTGTGTTGCGAGCCTACGCCGTTTTATTTTTTGGGATCTCTTTTTCCTACAGGGATGTGTTTTGCAAGTGGCTTCTTTGGTAACATATTTGGCATCTGAATGTTTTATTTTCATAATCCATAAATTCGGTCTAGTGAACATTCTTAGGTTTCAATTGTATGTGATGGTCATGCCTTTACTGAGGTATATTTTTACACATGTTTTGGCAAAGGTAAAACAGGTATTTCTCTTTTCTTTTGAGGTCCATATTTTTTAATGGCCCCAGGGTGTTTCCAATTTCCTCTAGAACCTTGTGGTGTCATAAAGGAAGGGTTATATTTGTTCACCTCACCCATACCAAAATTGTTGATACTGCAATTTTTGTGGCATCAAAATGAGGGAACCACGGGGCGATGAAGAGGCCAACTCTTCCCAAAAACTAGGGTTTTTCATTAAATGCTTTCTCCATATCTTCCTGAGTATCGAACTGAAAAATAAGGAAAACCTTGGAGCATAGATAAATATCACAATTGGGGGTCCAAGTTGAAAGTACCCATTAGTGTAAAGCATCAAATTTAGGCTAGAAACTTTTGAATGTATAGATCATAACCCTATGTTAGAGAGAATAGAAAAGGTCATTTACTTATGATAGGTTAACCTCCATGGTATACACTTCTTTCATATTTTATAAAAAGTAAGGTCATGGGTTCTACTGAGGCGAATCTGCTGGATTGGACCCCTTCCCTTGCACTACATCCTTGTATGAGATAGAACATCGAGAGTTCCTGGATACTACAACACCTCCACACAACATCAAGTTGAATATTATGGTAGACTTTATTAAGATGCAGTAATCCTTCATTTGAGAAAAAAATGAAGCAACTTCCTTGCAAAAATAAGACACTTCATATTTATAGGAATAACAAGCCTATTTTATGTATGTTTCTCTTTATCTATTGCTGAGTCTGAATCCACAATCCATGAAAGGGAAGAACTCCAATTTAGATTCTTGATAAATATATGGAAGTCCCACTATTCTAGCACTTCCTTTCTTCCATTCCACTCATATTGGTGTGAACATGGAAGATCTCCTTGAAAATTCAAGACATGTAGGATGGTGAGAGTCTACTCCTTGGTAGCCATGATGGGAATGGACAAGTGAATCTACACCCTCATCTAGGCATCAATGAGTACCTCCTCAGTGTAAAACCCATTGGTGAACAAGTTGTTTTCGGTGATTTTGTACTTGATTCATCTCATGAGCTTCCGATTTAAGGTTCAAACCTTTCTCCTCCCCAATCATTCACAAACTTGCAAAATTTGGGTGGTGTTTTCAGCCCCAATAGGGTTCCAATGGGCTTTTCATCGATTAGAAACAAAATCCCTCTACCCATACTTGCGGCCTCTTGCAAATTGGAGGATCATGCCTCTATAGATTGCCATGAAATATCCGCAATGGATTTATCCTTTGTTTCAACCTCAACATACTTCAAACAATAGCTACTTGCTCTCCTTAAGGACCCTAGCTCTGCAAAAACCTTAACTCCTAACTCCATCCCTGCTCCTCCATGATGAAATAATCATTGAAGAGTAAGTATAACAATATCTTGATATCAGATTAAGATGTGCCTTTAAATTGATATTACCTTGAAATTTCAAAATACATGTGCCAAAGTGACATTATTTTTCCATAGTTCATTGTAAGTGGTCTCAATCTGCCACAAGGGACACTAGATATATTTGTTGCTTAGATAAGAGTAAGTTTAACCATTATAATACCAATTGTTGGTCACAAACAAGACTACCATGTATTAAACTACATATTAACGAAAGACAACTACTACAAGCCATAAAATAAGCTAAGGAATCTCATAAAGTCAGAGTTGGATTATGCATGATGATACCTGGTGGAGCTAGCGCTTATTTTCAAACTAGAGGTGCTTCTCTAGGTGAGCTAATTGTTCATCCAAACTCACTAAGAACAAATGTTGAGAATGTTGGACCCACTTGATTTCATTTCCAATGAAGGGTGATGGAGTTTAGGAAATGGATTTATCTTCCCTTATGTGGCTAAGGTCTATAACCTAATGGGATACCTTCTCCAATATTTATGAATTTAAGGCAACTTAACAATTACTAGTTGTGAGGGTCTCCAGCTAATAAATCTCTTCATGAATTTCAAGAGGTCTAGTTGAATGGAAGATAATCGCAAACTCATGTGCCCAGGATTGGGATTGTGGTCCTCCCTAGGGGCAACGACCACCTCAACCCTAGTGATTGTGCATGCATTTTCAAGGCATGATGCATGGGTGCAAACAAAACCAAACATAGAAGATAAGGCTCAACAATCTAGGAGATAAGGTACAAATACCAACAATACCAAAAATACGATCAGTTGAGATTTATTTGATAGGTAGTTTGGTATAAGATGGAACAATATATCAGGGTCACACTTCAACTAGAGGTTAACATAAAATAGGTCGCAATGTAAACCACCAAGAAACACAATGAAACACACCAAATTGTAACAAGCAGATTTAGAGACGAGATAAATGTGAAGGGATATGGGAATAATGAATAATACCTAGATGGTAAAAATCCATGATTCCCAAGTTGTTACTTGCAATTTCCCTAGAGAGTAGGACTAGCCACCAACCTCAAAGAAATCCACCTAATCCAGTGAAAAATATCTTCAACGTGGTGTTCTCTATTGCACCATTTCGATTTCCCTGCAAGCATTAAGTCACTCTGAATATATGAAATAGTCTAAGATTTTTGCATACTCGAATCACCTCGGCTCCAATGTCTAAGACTAGGTGCTTCACTTTAGGATGAGTCAAAATGAAGCCCATCTGTTTACAAAGGTTTGTCCATACTCAAACCCCTCATAGTTAGAAGACCAAGAGAGTAATCTCACTCGTGACAAGAAAAGGGACATATCATACAATAAAGGCAAGAGCAAAGTCTCTCTCAATAAAAATGTGAAACAGACAAAGAGTTGTCATAGTATTGAATTTAGAAAAGATTGATCAAATGCTTAGTGCATAAGGTGGGATATCCATACTAACTCTCTCTTAAATGCAATGGAAATCAATAAAATGGCAAACTCACCCCAACCTCTAATGTTTCTTTGATAACCACCGCCATTGAGGGAATTGTATTCACCAACATGATTATTATACCTATACTTATTGGGTCTCTGGAAATCATTATCTAAAATGTGCACATAGTTTCTTCCTCAGATAACATATAATGAGAATAAGGGAAAATCGATTTAGATTTCATTATTTAATGGGAATGGCTCTCACTAGGACTTACATATTGGGTCGCTAGAGCGATCTCATAAATATGTGGCATTTTTATTGGTTTTTTAATACTTGTCACGCTGAATTGTTTCGAGGTATGGTGCAATATGCATGAGATGAATCACCTTGACATCATTGGTAATTGGTCTTCAAGGTTAGAGTTCACCTTGTTGGCTTAGTCTTTATAAAAACATGATTAAAAGTTATTGTATACAAGTATTTTGTAGTGATAGTGGTTAAGAAGTATGTTAGCTTTGACGTGATCGAATGACTGTCAAGATCTAAGTTTGTATTCTTTTAATTGGGTATAAGGTATCTAATTGACCCTAGAGATGTAAAATGGGATCTAATTGGACTAGGCATCAATAACTAAACTTATATTCTTTTAAATATCTATCAAAGCATTTAGGCAAAGTTAAAGAATTTAGAATGGACATGCTTTAGTTGAGTGAAAATTAAAGTTAAATAAGCAAGGCATTTAATTAAACTTAGAGAATTTTAAAATGCGCATTCTTTCATTGATTGAGACACTAAAACAACAAAAAAAAAATATAATAAAAAAAATAATCATAAACCTCATAAAACAATACCAAAAATAACATTTTACCTTCAATTCAATTTTAAACTCTTATAAATATTATAATATATAAATAATAAATATATATATATATATAAACAAAAATATATATATAATATATATAATATAAAATATATATAATAATTAATTAATTAATTAATTAGTTCTTCAATAAAATTAATCTTTTAAAAATAATTGGTATTTAATACTCATTACCTCTCTAAAAATATATATATAAAAACCTAATCAAAACTAAGAGTCTAAACTTAACTTTATTTATTTTATGAATAAACTCTTTATATACATAAACCCATTTACTTTTCCTTTCACATCAGATTGTATTGTTAAAGGCTGAGATTTAAACTTTTGCCATGAAGATATTGAAGTAGTGTGCATTCTTGTCTGACGTTTCTATGTCGTTGATATTATTTAATTATTTTCATTCATGGTTGTAAATTATTTTTGTCGAGTTAAACAAAAATTATATATAGATAAAATACAAATTAAATTTATTAATTTAATTATTTAATTTCGATTAATACAAATTGAGAGGATCAAATTAAAATAGTCTAAAAGAATTAATGATCTAGCTAGATTTTAGTTTTTATATTAAACACGTCACTAGCAAAATTGATTAAAATTAATTGAAAGTTCCTCACCATCTGGGATTTAGGAAGCTCAGCCACCTCATCACACAACGTGATGAGAAAGAGATTCGTTAAAGTGACAGTAAATTGATTTAGAAATTCTTGACCCGATCCCTTCCCTCTCTCATCCTTTACCTCATTAGATGTGATAAAGATGTCGATGTCGATGTCATTTGGAATCATATTTGTCTCTTTTGGCCAATAATATTTGGTGTACATAAATCATGTCATTGAAAAGCATGTGCACACATGGAGAGATTCAAAACCTTGGACTTCTCTAAGTCATGCACATAATTCATGTTGGGTTCCTAAAAATCATGGATCTCGTAGATGAGATTATTCATCCACATGTTCTCCATCATTACATTTTCTTTTCTAGTTGGAATATTTTGGTTATGAGATTGTCTCATGTGAAAGAGAACATGCACAAATTATATATGTCAATTTTGAAAATTGAAAATAGAATGAATTTCAAGTTGTGATTGTTTGGAAAGAATTTATAGGTTATAGGTTTCTCAGTAATGATTACAAACTTAGGTACTCTTCATCATTAGGAACATGTATACATGGCAACAGTGTCCACCTATCATTTCTCCTTACCATTCATCCTTGCATGTAAAAGAATTCTAACAATATATTGATAAATTATAATATTTGTTTTGCACAACAGGAGAAAGTAGTGACCCATGTAGGTGAAACCCTCGGGAGTTTCAACTCCATAACATATTTTTGTTGATATCGTTGTATGTTGGAAACCCTCCTACATCGTCCACAACGAGAAAAAATGACTTTATTATTATAATCGTTGCATTTTGATAAGTGAGAAGCAAGTTGAAAACTAGTATGCAATATTTGTGGTTTCAATTCTTCAAAGCGGTGTGAACCAACATTTAACATATCAAATTATAATTCTTAATTAGATAATTTCAGTTTTCTTAATTACTAATTATAATTATTCTCTTAACTATAATTGTTAAACCTATATAACATAACATACTATTATACCAAGATGCGAGTGACAACCAAGCTATTTATGATGATTAGACCTTCGAGTGGCGAGAGGATGGGCCACATGGCTGCCTGCGTTCCCTTCCATACCAGCCTGAAAAAAATTCATGTTGGCTTGCAAGTTTCATTAAATGGGTACTCTAGCCAAGATTTACCCATCATTCAAATAACAATGGACTCCACTAGCCATAATGTTGCTCTTCCCCCCTGCTCCATAGCATATGCCCGCCTCAGGCAACTGAGCCTTGTTCTCGCACTGTTACGGGGAGCCGATGCTGGCTGCTAAGCTGTGTAGACCTTGGTAATGGGCATCATTTCTCCCACACCAAGCTCTACAATTTGACTTCAGCCCAACCTTCCCTCACGCATCCTCTGCTCAGTCCTTTAGCCAATTCCCCCACTGATAGCTCAGCTTTGAATTCTGCCATGGCTCGCATACGTCACCGAATGCGCAACAGAAGAGTGGGATGTCATGGTGGTAGCGCCCACCCTCCTGCGACGCCCAAGCCTGACTTCGCCTCCCTCTCCCCTTCCCCTGACATTCCCAACCCTTATGGCACCTTCTCTGGCAGGTATCCTGATACCCGCAATGGCCGCGGACACGCACAACTTCAAGGTGCTAGCCGGAGAGACACCGTTGTCCATACAGCGAATTTCCTCTCCCCACTCACCCTGCTCCTCACTCGACACAATTTCGTTTGCGCAGCACCCTGAATAGACCTGTCCTTACAGCCATAGTCACCATTGTTTTTCTGAGGAAAACGATCCGCAGGATGCACCGTCGGAGAACATTGGGGCACAATAGTGGGTTGCTCATAGGACTGGGAGTGGCTAAGACTTAGGCAAGCAACCGATGGACGAGGGGGTTGCCACCCTGCATGGCAAGGAACTCGGTGGCAGTCAACATACTGTAGAAGGAAGATCTGGAGACACACAAACACCTGGAGGCAGAGTGGATGACACATCAAGGCCACATGCAGCTTCTGGTAGCTCTGGTGGTATTCAACCCGCTCATGGGCCTCAAACTGGCACGTCAGAGGAGGAGGATGAATGGTATCAGTGTGCATGCCTCATCGAAGAGGAGCCTGCCCTGGACGACCTCAAGTGATGACACTTGGCAGCCAGGTGTCACCCTTATGCCATCTGGGTGTTTCTTCTGCTGACTCGTTCTTTTCTAAAATGATTGTTCTGTTAAAAATTTTCTGGTTATTTTGCCATGTTTTGATATTTTCTGGTTTAATATTGATAACCCATATGTGGGTTCTTTTTGCCTTCACGGACTAGTTTCCCAATCGATGGGGCAGTTGAGATATTTTTTGATAGATGATGTTTAGTACTGCTGAGGCCTGAGCCTCAATGTAATCATATTTTGTTTCATATTAATAAAATAGATTTACTTAGAGAAAAAAAACATAACATAATATTACATAACAATGTTATCCTTGAAAAAAACTCTTCATAAATTCTCTTGGTTGAAATGCACCTATTTCTCTAGCTTATTTCACCCTTTGCACTCAAAAAATGCATTATGAAAATCTAATCCCGTCACAAGTGAAAAATCTCGAGTTAACTCATTTTGTCACTCTTTTTCACATAAAGAAACTCTTGCATGGTGGAAAGTAATCTCTTTGACCTCATCTACAACTATTTCCTAAACAAATAAAGCAATTAAAAGTGGATAAAAACATTAAAGAACGAGGAAACATCACCCACCCTATAGCTTTTGCCCAAATTGCACTGGAGAGAAACTAATAATCTTCATAACCTCCATTTTTGCTATAAATTGAGGGCTTGGCCACTGACAAAGGGATCATAATTCTATGTATTGCTATGTTATCGAGATTTTCTTTGAGAGAGAGTTTTGGAGCTAAGAGATGGAGGAGGTCATGTGGCAACTTCATTTGGTTGCAATCTTCCTTCTATTGATTAATATATAGATCTAGTGTTCATTCTTCTAGACCATTGTTCAATATTTATGTCTCTTGAGTTTGATTAATTATTGTTTGGAAGTTAGTCACATGATGATGTATTTAGTAACGTGTAGTTACTCATTTACTAGTGTCTTTTATTGACAAGATTATTTTGTTGTGAAGGTCGGTTTGTTTTCATTTTGTGAGCAAGATTAGCCTTTGGGGTTAGCTGGGAGCGTTTCTCAACTACACTGACTACTCCAACTGATCTCTGTGGGAAATCATGCAGGTTCTTTCTTTCCATTGCCTTGTCAATGCCAGATTATATCTTGCATTGTTCAAGGGGTTGGACCTTAGAATAGTATATCCCTTGACCTATCCATCTCAAGATTCAAGGAAAAACTTAGAGGGTTTTTTCTTGCCCAACCAAGCACAATTCCCTATAACAAACATTACATGACTTTACACCATCTTCGTCATAATCTTCAATTATTATAATTTTTAATTCGGCAATCTTAATTTTCTTAATTAATAATTAGAATTAGAATTTTTGAGCCAACATAACATAGCATAACTTACATAAACATTTCCCCATAATTTAAAATTGTATTCATAATCTTATTACAATTAATAATAATTTTTAGTTTTTAATAAAAAATAATATTCAATTAATTAAAACTATTATTATTAGAAATTACTTCCCTTGAGTGGGCCTAATAATTAAGAGCATGTGTTTTCTTGGAATAAGTCATAGCTTCAAAACCATAAGAGTAGTGTATATATACCTTCATAAACTTAGCACTCAAATAATTAAGCTATAGAATTTCGTACAATCTTTCGACATATATGACTTGCCGCAACGAAAAAGTCCACGACATGCTCACTCGAGCTTCATGAAAAGATTCTATACGTAAAAACGTTAAAGCTTTAGCAAATCGTTGCAGAAAGGTTGAGTACACGACCTAATCACTTTGACACACGTAAACAGAGTGTGAGACTTGCAACTCACCATTTTTATCTAGCAATCCACAACAAAGGTAATATATAACACCATAACGTAGCTTAAAAACTAAATGTATTATCAAATAAATTGTTGCACAAGCAAAGAAAATTTAAATGACGGGTGGAAGTTGGTTGTTTAGGTTTATTTTATTTATAATTTTAAGGTTAAATTGGCATTTTAATTTTATTCAGAGACAATTTATTATAATTTAGTTTTAATAGGTAAAATTATAAATGCATATTGATTTCATTGTTATTTAAAAAAGGCATGGCATATTATAATTTAGTTTTAATAGGTAAAATTATAAATGCATATTGATTTCATTGAAAAAAGGCATGGCATTTGGAATTATTTATTGTTTTTTCTTATAAAAATAAGCTTTCAGTTGTGCTAAATGCCTTTGAATTTTAAACCATTAATATGTTTCTTTACTACAAACTTTTAACAAAAACAATTTTAAACCATATTCCAAATATAAACTTATTTATATTTTATATTAAATTAATTTATATTTTATAATTTTAATTAATTTATTATAATATTGTTATTTTTTATTATTTGGAAATATTCTTAATAAATATAAAAAAAAGCATTGCAAAATTTACAGTTTTCTTTAAATATAGTTTAAAGAACCACATAAGTCACTGTAACAAAGAAAACAACATATTAGGAAAGACAATAATGTAAGTGATTTTATCTTATCAAAATAAACATCAAAACTATATTAAATGTAAATTTTCCCCTTTCAAATTTTAATATATATAAAAAATAATTTTAAGAATTTCGATAATTTTAACACGATCCCAAAATAAAAATAAAATGTTACCTAGGCACTAATCCATAGCGACCCAAGAATATGGTGTATACTCATATGGATATCGTTAATTATATTTGAAAACGTTATAAAGTCAAAGTTGTTAGGTTTACAATACATATTTTCTACGCCAAAATAGTTAGATTTGTAATACAATATATAGTTTTCAGTAAATGATATTGGTCACTATAATATTGATCCAATTAAAAATGTATTTTAAAAATAAAATATTAAATTTAATTTATGAAACATTTGGTAAATTAATTCAATGATATTAGAAGATTATACAAGTTTTTAATGAAAGTTTTAAAAAAATATATAATATATTATTTCCTTTAGAATTTTATGTTAGCAAGTGGTTGGTCCATTTGAAACTATCAAAATACATCAATAATATAGAAAGTACACAATAATTATATATTTTAAAAATATAATACTTAAAAACAATTAATTAACAATATTTTGAAAATATATTACATTTTCAAATCAATTTGGAGCTGCATAATTAATGTAATAAACATAAGTAACTGATTTAACTATTTTATTCATCTTGCCGAATATAATTACGGGAACCTAGAAATGAAATGTGTAGCAAGATCATTGTTGTTATTATTATAATTTAGATTTCTGTATTGGGAGATATTTAATCAAAATTATTTGATGGGATACAAACATCATAACCGCAGACGGTTCACCAAAAAAGACATTCAGAAATAACATCAACAAATAAACAGCCAATCAAATAATAAATCAACAAATAAATAAAAAAATACTACATATATAAAAATTCTTATAAAAATATTTAACTGAATAACAGTTCAACCTAAAACCCAATGCGTTGTCTCTCTCCGACCGCAGAGATGATAAAACTTAAAAATTCTGATTATTTATTATCCACCAATGGGTTCATGGGTTTGGAATCAAGTGAGACACTTATGGGATAATCACAGCTATGAAGATCAATAGAAAAACAACCTGATTATTTAATATTCAGCAAGGTACCCCAAATACAACATTTTGTAAAGTGCGCACAAAAGATCAATGAATATCTGATCGTCTTTCATAACCAGAAGCAAATTGGAAGAGACTTTGAAAAGATAAATGTTCGTTAAAGTCTGGTCCTGAATTAGTTGGTTGGAAGAGACTTTGAAAAGATAAATGTTCGTTAAAGTCTGGTCCTGAATTAGTTGGTTAAATTAGGTTGATAGACGTGTTTATAGTGGAATAAAGTTTTTACAAGTGTAATCATTATTAGGACGAGATGAATTTACTTATGTGATTTCTACTAAAAAAAAAAAATTGCTTAAAAATGGAACTAAATGATTTTGCTTATATGATTTTTAGGGAAAGACTTTGCTTAAAAATGCAACATTTTTATAATAATTTTAACATAAAGGTTTGAGATTTATTTTAAAAGTATTTATGATATTTTTTTTATTGAATTAATTAATCAAAAGATTGTGTGTGATAAAAATATTAGTGATATTTTTTTGGAAATATAATATTAGTAATTTATGTTATTATCCTATAGTACTATAACAAAACACATGTATAAATAAACAATCTCCAAAGTAAAATAAGGTAAATCTTCATAATTAAAAAGCTTGTTGCAATTTTTTAAATGTATATATGTATAACTCATAATA
>APFE031584357.1:10517-21135 GCA_000404065.3 Pinus taeda
ATAAATGAGAATATCTTTCATATTAAACATGTCATTAGGTTTTGGTCGGAGTTTCAAACCAACTAATATAATTCATCATCAAGACAACATAAATCTAAAGTCTAACAATATATTATTATGTTTTAGGTTTTAATTTTTAATATATAATATATATTAAGTTTATAGTATCCTTCACACTAAACGAATGTTTTTTTTAATTCTGCTTTATAAATAAAAAATTTAAAAGTTATAATAATATATATATTACATTACTTTTGATTTTTATATAATATATAATTACTTAAAATCCTTCACGCATACAAAAACATATAGGTTTTCATTTTATATAATAAATTATTAGATTTTAGTATTGTAGTATAATGTAATATTGTTAATAAAATATTAGGTTTTAGTATTAGATTTAATATGAATAACTGGTTTTTAGGTTTTAATATGTTAATATGGTTTTAAAGTTAGTATTAGGCTTAACAGTATAACTTAATATTATGTTTTAATGTTAATATGGTCTTAATGTTAATGTTAATATTAATTTTTAGTATTAAGATTGTTAATATAAACCAATCATACTCATTAAACACCACCTTTGTAGCCTTCACTATCATCACATTTGCCTCGATTGGAGTTTAGTCTCCCCGGTGTATGTTTTAACCCCGTACATAAATTACCTGCATACAAATTCTAAAACACAGAAAATAAACAATGCGAGAGCATAACACATAAAACACATATACACAGAGATTTTCCCCTGGATCCCAAAACCGGGACTACTAGCTTGATTTTCCATTATGTTCCTTTCAATGTTATAATACATATTTATACATGCCGAAGCATCCAATACCATGCACTGAAAACCATCACATCCAAAACCATGTGTGAAAAACATGCACAAAACCATAGGTAGGTCTGCCCAAGACCCAATAGAGCAGGGTTACCTGCACCCCTCAAACCCCCTGTGACTCCCCCCGCTACGTAATCAGTGCAACGAAGGGGGGGCTCCGCCCCCTTCTAACCCCCTGGTTAACTACGCGGGCTAGTCATGGAAAGAATATAACACAACCCAACAGAAGTTTGGGGAAACCTTTTTCTTGAATATACTCTTTCAACTTTTGGCAATTGTTTTCTTTCGAACTTCGTTTCTATGGATTTTGATTTATTTCTTGCTTCTTCTATAAAGGTGATCTCATGAATCTTAAGCTCATCCTAGAGATATGGTTTAATTCTAGTGACGTATGATTGAATAAGGCATGTTTTTGATAATCCAGGTACTCATGTAGCTAGAGTTTCCCATTCTTTAGTATATTCGTCCACATCTCCTTTTTATTGTAGCCTGGTGAGTATCGTGAAGAACTCTTCTTCTTTGACACTTTGGAACTATTTAAAGGAAATATCTTTGAATTTCCTCCAACTGATAGCATGTGTCACTGTTTTCCACCACATATACCAATTATAAGCTTTTCCTTCCATTTTCATTGATGCATTCTTTATTTTTCATCATCATTGTCAATATTGTAAATCTTGAAATACTCATTTGCCTTATTGAACCATGCAAAATTGTGTTTCTCATTACTTTCAAATTTGGAATGCTCAAGTTTTTCTCTTCGTTGATATGTGGAAATCAGTGGAGTGAAGAATGGAAATTTGGGATGAGATCTACATATTTGAGAAATTAAGCATATAATTTTGTGGATTGAGTATGGAAGATGCATTTGGAGATTCAAGGGTTTGATGTGAGTTTGATGGGTTTGATGTATTTGAATAATCAAGGTGTTGAGTAGCTTCATTATTCTGGTGTACTTGATTAGTCGTATTCTTCAACTTTTGACAGATAAAGTTCAATGTCACCATTGCTTCAGTATGATTTTGATCAACCTTATTTGAAAGGGTTGCATGTTCCTTTTTAAGTTTGTTATAATTTTGTTGGAGTTGATTCACTATTCGCACTATTGTATCCTGGAGCTTCTTAATATCCCCGACATTGTTGATGACCTTATTCTCAAGTTCTATTAATTTTTTACTAAAGTTATTGATCATCATTGATGACATTGATTGAGTGTGTGGTGGTATATATTTATCCAACTTAACTCACTTCTTAACTTGAACGTAATTTTATTTTATTATTATTATTATTATTATTATTATTAATAATATAAAATAAAAATAACTATATTACATAACTATATGATGTAACTTAAATTTATATATCCACAACTAAAATACTAATCGTTGAGGGTTTGGATGTGACAATCAGGAAAAAAAAGGTGCGGATAGTGAGGAAAACACAGGGACGGCGGGGCGGAATCGTCAGCGAGGAAAGAAACACTGACAGCAAGATAGATGGGGAGGAAAAAGTGACAATAGAGGCAGTGTTAGACAGTTTATCAAAGGCAATGTTGGACAATTGATGGATAGTGAAGAACAGTAAATGGCAGCAAGGAATTGGTGGCAGAACGATATTGGACACGACAGGAATAAGGTAGGTCAGAGTGGGGGAGCAGGATTAGGCGCTCAAGAGTAGGAGGAAACTTGAAAACATCGGAATAGGATATGAGGTAGATGTCGGTAGAAGAAGTGATAGTGGTGCATGATGGAGCATGTGGTGATGGACTCACAAGTGGTACAAATCAATGAAGCAGTGGATAGGAAGGTTGCAATGCGGAAAATAATGAAGCAGTGGAAGACAATCTCCAGAGGATCGAAGGGTCTGATACCAAATGGAGTAGAAAAAATAAATTGATTAGAAATTATATATATTTTATCGCAATAATACTAAATGATGAATTTTACAGAGAGGGCCCATGGCTTAAATATGGCTTTAGGTGTCGTTTCGTGAAGGGGAATCATCCTTTTATCGTGCCCTTCTTCCTAATTAAACCCTAATTATACATATTTAATTTTTTACATAAGAAAGAGCTTGTGTCCATAAATGTGTTGCGTACTATCAAGAGTGAGCCAGTTGAGGCAGCACACATATGCAACTCTAAGTTGAATATTCAATAACTATTTTCCAGAAATTCACTGCGCCCCCTATTTAAGAAGAACTCTCTCATGTTGAAAGGGAGGTAGCCACTCAATGACAACTCTTAGGCATGGAAGTAATGGCACAATCGGATGATTGAGTGCCTAATACAAGGCACACACCTAGGTATTTCAACCAATATATGCATAGAGTGGACCTGTACTGGCACATGAAGTCTTACAAAGCAATTTTTTAATGAAATAGTATGCACACATAAATGACCTTCTTCTCTCAATGGAACATCGGCTTCGATGCCTGATAGACTTGGATCACCAACTAGAGTGCATCAAGAAGCACCTTGACATCTCCCATACTATTGGATGCTCACCCAACAATAGCAACGAGTTAATCTAGGTTGCAGCTAAAGATTCAAAGCCCTCTTCCTAGTCTACCCATACTTGTTATGTCTTTGGTTTATCAGTTTTTTGTTTCTTTAGTTTTCTCTCTTTGCCTCAAAGGCTTGATTTTCATTTTTTGTATTTTATGTTTTAAATCTATGGTTAGTGTTTTTTCCTCTGCCTCTCTCAAAAGGGTTCATTTTTTGCTTTGGTTGGGCATCCCCGGCGATAGGCTAAATTAAATCCTTCATATTTTCATGTAATATTTTGTTTAGAAGGTAATACAATCTTTTACTCCACAAAAAAAAACTACACTGCATCATGCACAGGTTTCTGAATATTCTTGTCCACTCCTATTTCTTTGCTAGGGGTGTATCCCAAATAATAGCTCACAAGTTCCATTTTGACTATCTATTGTTAGCTACTTTTATTAGTGCTTGGAGAGGAAGAAGAGGTAGGCCCAACAATAAAATAATTATTGTTTGAGAGACACCCCTTTGATTTTTAAAAACCTAAGTGCGGGAAGGAAACCCTGAAAAAAATACAAGGTGTATATGTTGTAAAAGGCAAATTCTTTGCATAGAAGGGAGACTTAAAAAACCTCTACTTATGGGCACACATTGATGTGAGAATCTCCCAATGGAGTTACTTTTCACTTGATAAAAGTGACACAATTGATAAGTATAATAAGAAGATTCCTTCAGATAAGAGAAATCAAAACCATAGTATGGGTTAAGGCAGCATTTCCTTTGGAAGCTTGGTTGTATGCAACAAATCAGGCTTCCAAACAATGTCAATGACAAGAAAAATAAACCGAATTATCACCTAAAAGAAACATCATTCTCACCTCATATATTTAAGTGCTTATATCTCTCCCCTTATTTAAAACACTTATAGAAAATGAGAAGAAATTTTTTCTATCCAAAAACAAATCAGTTCGGTTGTTCTAAATGTTGTTTCGATTGATAAAACAGTTGATGATAAAATTCATGATATATCTATTGAAAATGATAATATTGGTGGAGTCCAAAAATAAATATGGAATGTTACCATATCACTAGCATTATCCTTTTCAATTGATATAAGTCATGACACATAAGTGATAACTCATTTGGCTATCCACTACTAATGTATTCTTGTGGTGCCCCACTCTAGTTGACTGACAGTGATATGACATTAACATTTCTTTAGCCCTAAGGCCTGTACTTTATTCTTTGAGGACCTCAGTTTGAGGATTCGAACACATGACTCTATTATTAGTGGGATGTGATGGCTATGTATGTTCTCTATTGATATTATGATGATGATAGTATTAATGGTTATTTATGTTCTCTATTGATATTATGATGATTGTAGAATTAATGGTTATGCATGTTCTTTATTGATATTATGATGATTGTAGCGTTAATGGTTATATTTGTTCTTTATTGATATTATGATGATGATAGTAGTAAAGGATATGTATGCTCTCTATTGATATCATGATGATGATAGCTTTGATGGATAGGTATGTTTTCTATTGATGTTATGATGATGATAGATTTGATGGATATGTATGTTTCCCATTGATTTTATGATGATGATAGCCGATGTGTCCCCTATGTTAGCCACTTACATTAGTTCTGGTTCACAATGAGCAATGATGTGAATGACTAGGTCATGTTGATGATGTTATTATGGCAATGACTAGCACTTAGAAACTTTGTTACTAATGATTATTGAGTATGACAAGAAACCACCAGAGGCAATCACATACGATGAGTTGATGACACCTAGTTTGATGGAAATTCATATTTTGTATTTTAAATTCTAAGTCCATTTCGAAACCTGCTATATATGTATATATATATATTCTGATGATATGTTAGTGGCTACAGGCACAAGTTAGTTTCTTGGCCGAATGGCTTACATATGGTTGATGGTGTTGTAAAATTGGATGGAACTGCATGGGAGGGGTGGGACAGTGTTGTTGATCTCACTCACTAGCACTCCCACCATGACTTGGGCTAGAAAGGTCGAAACACCTTCACCTTGAAGATCACGATGTCGTGGGGGTAGGTCCCAAATTTGGGTCGCTCACGAGGATTTTACTAAGGGGCGTGCATCAAGGTAGATTCCTTAATCCCTAGCACCACTGGTCTCACTATAGTGGGAAACATAAGAGATGATAGTGGTCTCTGTCAGTGCACCTAGACTTTACCCTCGTAGCCACTGGATGCTTGAAGGACAAGTTGTGTGGCACCCTTGGAACTTCAAGGGAAGTTCTTGAAGGGCATGACCAACTTGGCACCCTTGGAATCATAAATGAATTGTTAGGCATGGCACCCTTGGAACTTCAAAAGGGAAGCTCTTGAAGGGAAAAACCAACTTGGCACCCTTGGCATCATTAAAAAGAACTAATAAATATAATCAAGATATGAAAATCCTACAAAAATGACATTAGAATCGAGGCAATTAAATCAAGAATAAAACTTGGCGTAAGGGGAGAATAGGAAGAAATAAAATATTTACCCTGAGAACTCTACCCTTCCCATGTTGGAAATTATTAGGTAGATAATGTACATAAGTAACTTAATTAGGTACAAAAGGAAAAGAGGGACATAAAGTTAAGTATAAATATTAATCCTAAAATAGTTAAACTCATCAAGACAAGTGGGTGGTGAATTAAAATAAGATTAACAAATTAAAATTAGGGAAATTTAGATAACCTCCATGTGGCAAGAGCCAACATAAGAATATCCATCTAAGAGTAAAATTGAGTTAAATTGGGAATTAGTTAGGGGACAAAATCTAAACTTATCAATTGACCTTAGTAATGAACACAAATTAAGGGGTCGAAAAGGGGGATCAAGAAACCACTAGGAGAAGAAATAGGAAGTCTTGTTGGGGTGAGGAAAAATATTATTTTTAAATTAAAAGTTAAGTAAATAATTTTGGAGATCCTTGGTAGGAGGATGACACATGGCTGGGTGAATAATCAAACTATTGGATTAATAAAAATAATTAATTATGCATGCAATTCCAAGTGTCACCTATGAATCCTCCTATAAAATAAGGGGCATGCCATGGGAGATAGGACTTTTTTTACCCTATTGGAGGAGACTATGTTATTGTAGTGACTATGAGCTATAATTGAGTTTGGTGAGGTAGAGGACTTTAGAGAGGAGACACTTGAGCCAAGGAGTGCTCATCTCTATCAACTAGCACATTTCCTCCATTATACAACCCCATTGCAGATCGTGGGTCCACTGGGAAGGAGAGTACCCAAGGAGTAGGCTGGGAGGTCAATTGGTGGGTCACTACATTTGGATTAAGCACGTCAACATTCACACTTGGAGGTAGACGACAACAAGGGAGTGCAAGTAGCTGCAAGTCAATATTGAATCTCGTCTCGTGGTGAACAATACCTATGGTATTTATAATGTTCTTTTATATGAATTCATTGAGCCTATAGTTAAAAATATGTAAAATAGATGATATTGTAGTGAAATTCACGGATGTTTGAGATAAGTGCTTAATATTTCTGATTTCCCAATGTTATCTACTTATGATTGTATTCCTTATTCTATAAGAAAAGAAAACATAGGGTTGGTCCTTACAATTCCTTACTCTCAAGTTTGAATAGCGTCAACTAATTGTTTTGGCTTGTTCTATGAATCTTACATGTTAACAATCTAAATGCATTCTTCACAAACATTGTTTGGAAATTATTTTAACTCCAGTAAAACATGTTATGCCTTGGGATCCACCTGATTAGCTAGGTAAATCAAAACAAGGTGGAAAGACACCATAGAAATTATGAGTTTAATGCATTCATAACTTATAAATCATACTACCAACAATGCTTTGATCTCATTCTTGTGATATCATCTCCTAAGGAGTTTTGCTAGATAAAAGATGGAGCCCCTTACTTGTGTTGGATGTCCAACTCAAAGAGACTTTGAAAAAAAACATAGGATGTCATTCCTACCACGTTGTGCACACAAAGTAAAGTGTTTGAAATTTGGTATGAAATATATATAATGCTTTTTATTATCATGTGGTGTCTTAAATATGTGAAAGAAAACTTAGATTATCATGTCATTGACTAGTTTTGACTAGTTTAGCCCCATAGTATGCTTTTAAAAATGCATCTTTAACCGTTGGTTAATAAATTTTCTATAGCATCGTGATAAAATCCAGATGTCTCGAATATAAACTATAAGAATTGTTCTATCCAAATCGGAAACCTAATCCTCTTACCAAGCAGAAATCACAAATGATAGTGAAAATTTAAAAAATTAGTCGATGAAAAGATTCTTTAACACTATTACATAATAGCTTTGTATAACACATCCCTTCATCAGCAACTCATGAAATTTAATCAAATGTTACTACAAAACTTGACCCTCATAATTCGGAATATACTACAAGCATAACTAAGTATATATTTTGCCTCATTTACAACCCTCGTATCTCTAAGGTACTGATAACAATCACCATAGATGTAGAAAATCATCATTCATATTAGAAAATTCAAATATACAACACACTTTAGAAGCACTTCTTGTGCACAATTGATGGACCAGATTCATCATACTCTGATTTTGCAATCCACATTTGCATGATAAAGAAATATACAATGATAGTTGAAAAAAGGATAGAAATTTCAAAATTTATCTACCTAAATTTGAAAATATGGGTAAAGAATATTATGTTAGATACCTATTGAAATGTACTCAAGGAGGCCAAAATAAACCCACTTATCTAAATGTTGTACTTCCTTTCAGGAGGTGTTACAACCCTAATCGCCATGCTGCTTGGAGCAAGTGCAGTGATTTCCTTTCTCATTTGAGCAATGATTCCATAGAACATTGTTAAACCACCACTTAGGACAATATTTCCATACAAATATTTACAAATGTCCACATCACATTTCATAATAGAGTTATAGGTGGTCTCATGGATGTTGGTCACTTCCATTCTTATTAATGATGGTTGGAAGAGAAATTTTTCACATCTAAACCTCTTAGCTCCAATGGTGGTTACTTGACCATCAAGAAGCTCATAGATCTTCTCCAAAGAAGAGTTGGTTTTTGCAATCTCAAGCTCTTGTTCAAAGTCCAAAGCAGTGTACGCTAGCTTCTCTTTCATGTCTCGAACAATCTCACGCTTTGTTGTTGTGGTAAAAGAGTAGTCACGCTTAGTCATAATTTTCATCAATGCATCTATTAGACCATTCCCTACAAGATCCATCCTCGGGATGGAATGAGGTTAAGCATAACCCTCATAAAATGGAACAATGTGTGTAACACCATCCCCGAAGTCCAATACAATCCTTGAAATGTAAAGAAGAAAAAAATGAATAAACATTATTTTGCATAGTTCAATTATAAAATATTAATTGGCATAACAAACATTAATATTCAGTGTACAAACAAAGTGAGCAAAATACACACCAATTGTGTGCCTACTTGCATACAGAGAAAGCATTGCCTAAATTGCAACATATATGGCAGGCACATTAAATTTTTCAAACATCATCTGTGTCATCTCTTCTTAGTTTGCCTTGGAATTAAGGGGAGCCTCAGTGAGAAGAATGGGATGCTCCTCTAGGGAAACTCGAGGTTCATTGTAAAATGTATGATGCCATATTTTCTCCATGCCATCCCAATTGGTCACAATGCCATGTCCAATGGGATACTTAAGAGTTATAAATCCTCTCTTTTACTGAGCTTCATCTCCAACCTAAGAATCCTTTTGCCACATGCCAACCATAACACCAATGTGCCTCGGTCTACCCATAATGCTAGGAAAAACTACATGGGTGGCATCATCCCCAGCAGATCTAGCCTAATACATTACACATGTAAGATAAACAGCAGATACAATTTTATTTTTACAAAACCAAATGGTCAAGAGTATCAAAAAAAGATAATTTGCAATGAAAAAAAAGTTAGCCATGCCATATCCATAGCATGGATTTGTTACTTACCTTAACCATACCAGATCCATTATTGCATACAAGAGACTGGATATTCTCTTCATCCATTTTTCCACTAAATGAAAAGTGAAATACAAAAAATTAAGCATCAAATAAGATTAAGCTATCCATAAAAGGTCTTTTTCAACACTAAGATGAAGCTAGTCTTTTTTGTCACTTAACAAGAAAAATGTTGCAAGACTCTAGACCACTCCAAGTGCGGACTACAAAGAGTCCCCCATCTTTTTATACAGAAGTATTGTGTACAGATATCATCTAATAGGTTTTTACTAATGATCATATTAATATGCAAGGGATCAATCTTTAGCCATTCATACAAAATTTTGACTACCAAATACTTGAATAACTTCACTCTTGCAGTATATATTCAAGCTAAAACTTATTGGCCCTGCAACAAATACAAAACAGAAACAATAAAGGTTGTGCACCCACAGAGAAAAAAAAGAAAAGTGCAAAAGGGGAAAGGGTTTACAAACATTCATCTAGGTTTCGACATTGAAGCAACTCCAACATTCTGGTATATTTATCCGGCAAGAGAAATTCAAGGATGTAATACCTTAGTGGAAGGCCACTAGATTAGATGCCTTGAAGATCAATCACCAAATGGCTTGTTTGTAGCAAATGTTGAAATATGTGAACGACTAAGATTTCTTAAATTTAAGTTGGATAAGAAACACAAATATGAATCTAAGTAACCAAAGATAAAGTTAATAACCATTTCTAAAATATTTCCTCAAAGAGTTTTGCTGATAAAATCCATTCAAATTAATGTTCATTCATTTTTTCATCGCAATTTTACACAAATTTTCGATTGGTTTCTTATAATCCATACTTCTATATTCATTGACCTTCGTTAAGAATCGAAAGAGCAACATTTAATAGAAATGGACATAGTCACAAAACTTCCCATTTAATATTCTTTTTTGTTTCTTTCTTTTAGAAAAGTAATTAGTAAGTTGACCTAATGTTATTGTCGTATTGTTTGGCCAAAAAGCCCAATATGAAATAACTCAAATTATCTAGGAAAGAATCTTAATTTTGGAAACTATAGTTTGTAGTTTGGGATGTAGGGGTGATTTTAGGGGCGCCCTTTGGCGAAATTAAGGGGTTTTAAATTTTTAGTGGGCGAATATTTTGTATCATAGTACATTTTTACAAATCACCTCAAATAGCCCACCTTATTTTAAGGGAGAGGGTAAAAAAGGTAAATTTAGCCCTTGAAATTAGGAGTTACAACCTTCCATTCGCCCATTTTCAAGAATAGGTTGTATTTAAGTGAAT
>APFE031584357.1:21680-106204 GCA_000404065.3 Pinus taeda
TTTTTATATTAATACCATGCAAAAAAACAGTATTAACCCTAATATTAGTATTATTAAAAATAAAAATGGCACATGGTATTGACGCGTGGTATTCACCAAAAAGGCACATGGTATTCACCCATGGTATTCACTTGGAATGTAACCTATTTAAATGGAGGATTAAACCAGAATAGATCCATCTTTACTCTGGATCTACTAACCCCCCAGAGGTATCAAATATCGTGATATGCAAACTAGCATAGAGTGAAAAAAAAATTGATCCGATAAAGAGTAAAAATGGATGTTGTAATTTAATGTATGCTAAACATTTTAGCTTGGTTAAAATAAAAATAAAATAAAAATCAACTATTAATTTTATTAATTTTTATAAATTACTAATAGTAATTTTTAAGCTCCAGGTTTATGATAACCCATGGTAACCCATGGTATTCATGCGAGCATAGACTATTTAAAGGGGAAATTCTATCTTAGATCCATCTTAATTCTGGGTCTACCGAATGCTCAGAGGGATAAATGATTTCATCCCCCTAAGAGTGGTAGATGTGGAGTTAAGATGGATATAGGTTGGTTTTTATGATAATGAAGATATTAAATAGACTTAGGAAATTATATTGTAAAAACATCTTAAGGTGAATGGCTAAAGCATAGACATTGGACAAGTATATTTGTATACTTCTGTTTTAAACTG
The DNA here is from genome assembly GCA_000404065.3 of Pinus taeda. Classification (NCBI taxonomy): domain Eukaryota; kingdom Viridiplantae; phylum Streptophyta; class Pinopsida; order Pinales; family Pinaceae; genus Pinus; species Pinus taeda. The sequence goes on from APFE031584357.1 coordinate 22,369, forward strand.
AAACAAATCCACGGCTAAAAGGAATGGATTGATTGCACTAGTCATCCTTCTATAACTTCCAACATATGCTGGAGTAAATAGATTGTAATTTGGGCAATTTTTCTAATTGCAAACGGGAACATACTTGTGTATTGGTAGGGTGGTTACGAGGTCCCTAGAAGTGGAGTAAACAGATTGTAATTTGGGTAATTTTTCTAATTGCAAACAGGAACATACTTGTGTATTGGCAGGGTAGTCATGAGGTCCCTAGAAGTGATGAATTTGATTTTTTCTTGGTTTTATATATAGTATTAGGTTTTTTCTCATGCTTTCTGTGAATGGCAAGGGTGAATTTTATTTTACACCCATTAGATTATCGATATGTAATTTCGGTAATTTTGATTTCAAAAGATATTTTAAAGAAATGCAATGATTTCATTTGTGTATTCAATAAACACAAGATTTTATAATTGAGTAAAATATTCGCCATGTCTGGTGAGAGATTCGCCAAAAAATTATATATACATATCATATTATTCATAAAATCGCCTTCCATTTTTCCTATATACCATGGAGATTCGCCCATTTATTATACATCTAAATTTAGGGGGGGTTCTTAAAATTTTCCCTAATAGGATGTGAAGGTGAAGTTAGGTGAAGTCAGGCATGTAGTGCATTTTCCAAAAGAGCGTCAATGTTGTTCTTTCCCTTTTGTTTCATTGTTCTTTGCCTTTTGTTTCATACAGAGATTAATTGCAAAAATAGTATGGAAAAGTTTCGAACCATTCCACCCAACATTGGATCATTGTTTCATTGTTCTTTGCCTTTTGTTTCATACAGAGATTAATTGCAAAAATAGTATGGAAAAGTTTCGAACCATTCCACCCAACATTGGATCATTAATTGGAAATCCAATGAAATATTTGTAACTAATGTATTTTCCTCCTCAATAAGTTAGCTTACAGGTATCATCATAAAATTCTTCATGAATGAGTATTTTCCATGTGTAATAGGGTGATTTGTGTGGATTTTTCTTCCATAAGACATAAAAGAAAGTGTTGATGACACCAAAAGAGATATTCCATGTTTTATATATTGTGCTACTTCTCTATATTTCTCAGATTCCATAGCCAATCAGTATTGTAATCAAAGAAAATGAATCCTTCAAGTGGTCACTAAAATAAAAATGAAATGTATTAACAAGCAATTAAGAATTTTTTGAACGTTGAAATATTTACAAGCCTCTAGTAAGTTGACAAGAATATTTGCAATAATTTCCTTCAAATCATTATCTAAATACAGTAGAGTACAGTAATCAGAGACAATGGATCCATGCAACATTCACTAAAATACCAATTAAATGTACCAACAAGCAATTGAGAATTACTTTGAAAATGGAAATATTTCCAAGCCTCCAGTAACTTGACAAGGATTTCAGTTATAATTTTCTTCAGATGATTATCTAGAGATAGTGAATAAGTAAGTTGGAGAAGATAATTATCAACTACTAGAAGGAATTTTATGATTCAAAAGGCTTTTAAGTTTAAAAATCGTGATGATTATCTAGAGACATTGGATAAATAAGTTGCAGATGACAGTTATAAACTGATATAAGGTATTTTATGATTTTAAAATTTTTTGAAGTTTCGGAATTGCATTATAGCATCTAGAGAAGTGAATTTCCTAGCTACAATATTTTGTTCAAATAAAGTATTTTACCACCAAATTTATATCTTCAATGATTTACCTAATAATAATTTTTAGGGAGTTTCCTTCTACATATCACAAACTTAGGATTATAAACCAAGTTTTCCAAAGCATCTTAGTTTTCTGTAATGCTTTGAGGTTACTAATATTAAGCAAGAACAGCAATAATAAACATGGTTTTTATTATTTCATAGCCTTTCTAGGGTGGTTGCATTCTAATAAAACTCCAACAATAGTGCTACATTGAGATTTTCTTCATCTTCAAAAAATATTTATAATAGAGTTCTCACAATTATAATAATTTCCCTTCACAATGGATTCTTCCTTTTGAGAAAGGTCTTGGTTAAAATATAAAGGACCACTAAGTTTACAAACATATTTTTTGGAAGGGAACAAGGTTCAATAATAAGAAAAACTAAAAGATTACATAGATTTAAGTTTTTAGCTTGTCATCAACCCTGATGATCCACCGTTAATTTAGATAAACTTTGTACCTATCATAACTAGCAAGAACCCAATATCAAGAAATTCGAAAGAAATGAATATAATACTTGATTTGGTGGTGTTGACGGTGTTGGACCCGCCAACATGTCAGGGGATCTCCCCGGTAAGAAGTCCCAATTAGACCTCAGAATGTTTGGTGTAGAAGTCCCAGTAGTGGGTCGTACGGTAATGCCTTGACCGTAATTTTGCATAGAGGCAAGTAAGATAACTCTATTGGTAGCAAGGGTGTGACAGCTACAGTAGGTCAAGGAAGGTTCTTGATAGGTTCTAACACACTAAGGGTGAAGTGAGAGCACCCCTTGGAAACCTATAATAGTACGCGGCTTAGAAGGGAACACACGAGCAAAGATGCATCACAAGTTGGAAAGCAAGTTAGCGAGAAAATCAAAATGATGGTTAATCCAACATCACATTTCAGAAAGATTCATACATACTTACACAGAATAGTCCATACTTTCATGCGTAAGCAAACAAATACATATATCATTTAGAGTAAACCAGATAGCATAAAATACAATACAACATATGCATGAAATGTGTTGGCTCTATTATATTAAGAGGTGTAAGTTCCAATCATACAATACATCCATGTCCAACCACTAGTTATGATAGTGGAACGTTACGGCCACAACCGCCTTCTCCTCCAAAGAGATGTACTAGATTTGCACAGTGGAGAAGCCAAGGCTCCTTACAATACTATCCAAGATTTCTCTAAGATATTCCTATCGAAGGCTTGGCTGACAAAAATCCTTTACAATGAGTTGAGGTTCTATTTATAGCAAAGGGTGGGGTGACCCTTGACATACCCCTTTGTGACAGTTCATCTACCCTCATGACTCTTCATCTAGTCTATGATTGTTACATCCAACTATCGAAACTTGAACTTCCACTTGACAAGACGTTACATTGCAATGCACATGTGCCAATGTGAGACAAAATGACTTGAGCAAGCCATGCAAGACATCACTGACACTCAGTCCGTTGTGATGAGACCAACTCTTTGACATGCTTGTGATGCTGAAGGTGGTGAGTTGATGCCAAGATTGGTCATCCGTGATGGTGTGCATGTGCTCTATGGTGACATCTTGCTAAAGCGAACTCTTGCCTTCGTTGCATCCCGGTGCATTGGTGGGGCTCCTCCATCCAAGTTGTCTGCTAACATGAGCATGGTCTTCTTGGGTACAGTCAAACCAGCAACACACTGATGCAAGTGTTCATGCTGATCTTCCAGTGTGTGCTGGTGGTCATGTGCATCAACTGTCAATTACATGTTCAGCTTCAGTCGGACTTGCTTCTTGTCTTTGCCTTGGTGAGTTTGTTGAATGGGTGGGATCGCATGAGTGCACACAATGACATGCATGTTTTTGAATTCCCTTGCATGCGATCAACAACATTCCTCACCATGTCTACTCCATGCCAGCTGCTGGGATGGATATATAACTTGTACGGACGCAGTTTCATCCGTGAGTTCATGTTGTGCCCTCTGTTGTACCTGTTCCTGTTGCAACTCATTCTCTTGTCTATGTGTCTCTTGTTCTTCCTTGAGTTATTGCTTGAGCACATGGAAATCCTTCTCGGTTTCGTTCCCTGCCTTCGCGCGATCTTTATGTTGTGTCGCCACCTCACAGCTTGAGTCTCCAAAGCTTCTTTCATCACAAGCGGATCTGCTTAAGCTTGCAACTTTGTTCTGCCTTTGTGTTGTCAACAACCTTCCTCTTGCATTCATTGCATCTGCTATGTTGCCTTCAGTTGTTGTTGATGGTGTTTCTTGTTGTGATGCTACTGCCATCATATCTTGATGTCCTTATCTACGAACAACTTGATGTCTTCGTGGGTAGGCAAGTTCATAGACACTTGATCGATTGCATCCCCAAGTGTACTCTGAATGGTTTCTTCGAATTTTCTCTCCTAGAAACCATTTTATCTATGATGTTGAGAGGTAGATGAACACATTTAATACCTAGATACATGGCAACACTCATGGCAAGCAATCTGTCAATAAAAAACCAAAATGAACTTGAGAACTAACTTGCAACATACCTGTGTGACTGATCATGAAGGTTGTGCAATTTCTACCAGGAGGTCAGGAGACTGACTACCAAGACTGCGCAAAGCCCAGTCCAGAATATCAGGAGGCTGACTAACTACTGGAACTGCACAATGCATATTCCAACCTGGCTGTTGTCTGTTGGAATTTTACAATGCGAAATCTCGGTTGGCAATGGTTGCAAGCTTAGTGACTGCATTGTGCAATTTTCTGGGCCAGAAGTCACTGTCCCTCATAATTGCGCAATGCAATACTGGAGGAAAGTCACTGGGTAGAAATGCACATTTCCTGAGAGGAAGATAGAGCCTTCCCTCTCAGGATTGCGCAATGTTGTCTTGGTGAGGCAAATTCTGGGCCAAGGCTGCCTAGACCCACCGACAGGCGACTAAAAGCGAATGTGAATGTGAATGCATGGTGATACTGAGTCTAAGCATAAGTGAATGATCATGCATGCAAACGGTGAATGAAAGATTCAGAAAATGGAACAACATGCATGTGGGTGAGGCGAGACAGCAGTGAGATGTTGATGAAAACTAAAATGGTCCTAAAACAAGCTAGTATGTATCAAAACGACAGCAAGAACTCACTGAAATCAAGCAGATAACATTCATACGAAGTGAAACACAAAAAGCGCCAGAAATGCAACAAAAGACATGGAAGGCAGGCTTACCCCAAAACAGTTAAGCTGAATGTGTTGACGACTCCTGGATGCAATGTGGGATGTCAGGGCTACAAGGTTGATGTGAGGAATGATCTCTGCAGTGTCTGGTTCATGATTTTTTATCAAATCGAAGATGTGACGCACATGCCACAAATCTAGGAAGAGCGACACTTGGTGGGAGGTTTTCGAAATGATCCTTGCATGCAACCTCCAACTGCTAAAATTAAATCCCTAAATCAATGGATTCCTTTGCATGCTACCTTGGGAGAAGCAACCCATGCATGCAAATAGGTTTTTCTTGATCCCGAGTGGAACTGGTCAACCCAACTGCACATGCAAGAGGTTGCTCAACTTCTGGGAGAAAATGTCCATTTTTAGATGGGATTTGGGTTGGCTGCCCAGGAGATTTGTGCAATTTCTAGGCAGAGTAGCTGATTGCTGCCCAGGATTGTGCAATTCCTGAGCTAAGGATCCCTACTAAGAATAATTGCGTAATTTTTTTAATGAAGCCTGACTGGCACAATTGCGCAATTATGGAGCCCAGCAGGTTACCAGACTAAATTATGCAATTTATGGAGGGAAGGTTGGTTTCCCTCCAGAATTATGCAATTTCTTGAGGGAGCTTCTTAGCCTATAGCTGGACCAAGTTCAGAGAAACAGCGTGTGAGAGGAATGCATCAAGCTTTGATAGACAAGTTGTATTTATGCAAGAAAATCATTGAAGCTTGTGTACTTGACGAAGCAAGATATACTACTGTGAAAGGTTGATAGGAAGGCTCCAAAACAAAGCTAAGGAAAAATTTTGGAGGGTGCTTGTAGCTGCTACAACACTTGGTGACACATTGGTAGAACTTCAGTTCTCTGAATGGACCTTGTTCGTGAAAAATAAGTCTAACACCTCCGGAAGTATTGTTCAGTTCTGATTGTAAGATGTAGCATCTACAAATCTCTTGGTTGCTTGACAAACATTCCAAGCTGAGGCAACACATTTGTTTCGATTGGGGTTGAGGGTTATATTGGTGCACAAGCAGTATAGTCGCCAGAGTCTTAGTTTCATCTCTAGTGTTGCTCCGCTGCCAGCAGGCCTGGACAGTACCCCGGCGAAGTCACATAGGAACACAAGCGTGGCTCCGCTACCAGCGAACCTGGTCAGTACCTTGGTAGATTTACTTGCATCACCTCTCTGTGAAAGAAGCCTTTCTCTTCTTTTCCCTTATTGATTTTTTCATTTTTTTTTAATTTTCACTTTTCGTTTTTCTTCATTTTCACAACTGTGCATAGCACTTATTCATTTCAGAGGCGGAAGAGGGATACTAAATTATTGAGAGCATAAGAGGTTGTTCCAGTAGAGAAGTATTTTATTATACCTCTGAATTGTCTGTTAAGGTTTTCCCCCTCACCTTACTCTACTTGACTGAGCTGACAAGGGTTAACCCAAAAAAAAACTAACTATAGTAGGTGACGCTAGTTAGCGCGCAAGCATTGCATTTTCACCAAGGTTTACCTCGAACAGTATGTATTTTCCTTCAATGTGTCATGGAATAAAAGTAACAAGTTCTTAATACAGAGGCAGGATGACAAATAACCAAGTAATGATAGTTGCACAAGGCCTCTTGTACTTTACCCAGCTTGTTTCAAGAGTCATACATGGTTTCATGCAAAACTAACCTATGAACAAAATAAGAGAACAAACAACAAAGCAAAGCATAAGTAGAAGCAAAAGTGAAAGCAAAGTGAATAACCAAACAAGCAAGCAGACAAACAAACAAATAAAACAAGTAAGCAAACAAGCATGCAAGCAAACCAACTGAAAGAAAACAATACTCCTACTCCTAAGCTAACAGTGCATGGCCCTAATCACATGAAGTGATATTTCCAATGCAGCCACCGACGCATTGGTTGACCCATGTTGGTGAAGGCTTGGTCTGCGAGTGACCCAGTTGTGCAAACCAGCAAGCAAGAAAGATATAACAATGAAGATAGCCACACTTTGTGTTTTAAAATGCCCACAAGACATAAGTGAGTGCAAGTGCATGATGAGCAGTCTGTGGACTTATCACGGTGTTGTGCGACACTATGTGTAGCTTTGAAGCATAAGCACACTCTTGTCTGTGACATGCAAGCAAATGAAAGAAACAAAGACAACTTATGTCATGCACGTGTGCTTGCAATGTAGGATTCCTCAAATGTATGAGCGGCGGTATCATGCAGATCGAGTGGAGGAAGTATGATCTATGTGTGGGATTGGTCTTCAATGCATACAAATGAGTGATGAGGAGCCTTGGGTGATTGAACAATTTCCTGATCGGAAGTGAAACTAATCCCAAGAGAGCGAGGGCCTAACATAACCATGAGCTCAGGCTAAAGTGCCTCGATAGTCTTGGGTGTTTTGACTTCATCGTCAGATAGATCATCATAAACTGGTGGAATCGAAAAATCAACTGCGATAGAAACATGATCGTGATCGAGCATGGGAGTGAATGGATCACGATAGCCATGATTAGAAAAATCAATGATTTCATTGACATCCTCATGATCTGATGAATCAAACAGAGGGGTAGATGAAAAGCGGAAAAAATCATCCTATGTGTTTCCAGAAAACGCAGATGAAAGATCAAATGGATTTTCAATGAATAACTTATCCTCTCCATTTTCAGATGATGCACTGACATTCGGTGTGTCCTGCGAGTGATCAACAATGGGTGCATCCATGGATGAAGTTACACATGTGAAATCATGGATGGTAGATTCACCAAAGATGTCAGGAAATAACAGAGGAGGCTTAGACAAAAGCGAGTCATCCTTCACCGAGTGATAGTGCTCAAGCTCCCAGTCATATTCTTCATGAATGATAGTGCATGTTGGTTGTGCAACACCAACTCCGTTACTATCTTGTTCCTTATTCACAACAAGTGTAGAGTTTGAAATGGAAGAACAAAAGACAGTATCATCCGGAGGAATAGCCGAGTCCGAAGACGGAGGTTGTGGAACAAAATGCATATGACAACTCAATGGAATCACAACCAAATTTGCGTGAAAAGTAAGCGAAGTGATGTTGGGAGGATGTGACAGCTGAACCGGTGTGTGAGCATGATCCTCAACATCACTCTGCAATGGTGGAGTTGTTGGATGAGGGGATGAAGAAGAGTCACTTGTGACAGCGACCACATCCGTCTGAGATTGTGTAGCTCCATCATTGAAGAATATTGAGTGAGGCTTGATTTCAAACTTCTTCTTGGGATGAGAAGATTTCTTAACGCAATACTCGAATCGGTCCCTAAGATATAAAATCTTCATCTGGCTCTTCGGATCTTGAAATTGCAAATCATGGAAGCGCTACCAAAAATTCGTAGTCGATTCATGAGGGGCCTTCTGTTGTTGTAATAGTTTTTGGTAAAGATGGTCTGGATCAAAATGATAGAAAGTGTCTTCAATGAGACCACAAAAGTGCTCAAGTGAGTGCACGTTGTTAGCCAGTAGGCTGCACAACCACCAATATGGAGATTCGTGAATTGTGTATGCAAACAACAAACTGGCATGTTCATCAGAACATCCATCTTCCTCATGAAGCGTGGAAATAAATTCATGTAGAAACTCAGGCCAAGCCACTTCGCCTTCACCATCATATGTGTATGTGGACAAGTGATCAAAAAAATTCCTCGTGATGGTGACATCTTCATGGTTCGAAAAACATCATGGAGGGAGAAGAGTGCAAGAATCCATGAATGATATGCAAAGGTTCAAAATAGGAAGAGAGGACATAACTTGTCATCTGGCCCTCCTTCTAGCGCCAAAAATGTTGACAGTGTTGGACCCGCCAACATGTCATGGGATCTCCCCAGTAAGAAGTCCCAATTAGACCTCAGACTGTTTGGTGTAGTAGTCCCAGTAGTGGGTCATATGGTAACTCCTTGACCATGATTTTGCACAGAGGCAAGTAAGATAACTTTGTTGGTAGCAAGGGTGTGACAGCTGCAGTAAGTCAAGGAAGGTGCATGACAGGTTCTAACACACTAAGGGTGAAGTGAGTGCGCCCTTTGGAAACCTATAATAGTACGCGGCTTGGAAGGGAACACACAAGTGAAGATGCATCACAAGCTGGAAAGCAAGTTAGCGAGCAAATCAAAATGATGGTTAAACTAATAGCACATTTCAGAAAGATTCATACATACTTATATAGAATAGCCCATACTTGCATGCGTAAGCAAAAAAATGCATATATCATTTAGAGTAAACCAGATAGCATAGAATACAATACAACATATGCATGAAACATGTTGGCTATGTTATATTAAGAGGTGTAAGTTTCAATCATACAATACATCCATGTCCAACCACTAGTTCCAATAGCAGAATGTTATAGCCACAACCGCCTGCTCCTCCAAAGAGATGTACTAGCTTTGCGCAGTAGAGAAGCCAAGGCTCGTTACAATAATATCCAATATTTCTCTAAGATAGTCCTATCGGAAACTTGGCTGACCAAAATCCTTTACAATGAGTTATGAGGTTCTATTTATAGAAAAGGGTGGGGTGACCCTTGACATTCCCCTTTGTGACAGTTCATCTACCCTCATGACTCTTCATCTACTCTATGACTGTTACATCCAACTATTGACACTTGAACTTCCACTTGACAAGATGTTATATTAAAATTCACATCTGCCCATGTGAGACAAAATTACTTAAGTAAGCCATGCAAGACATCACTGACACTCAGTCCATTTTGATTAGACCAACTCTTTGACATGCTTGTGATGGTGAAGATGGTGAGTTGATGCCAAGCTTGGTCGTCTGTGATGGTGCGCTTGCACTCCATGGTGACATCTTGCTAAAGCGAACTCTTGCCTCCATTGCATCCTGGTGCATTGGTTTGGCTCCTCCATCCAACTCATCTACTAATATGCGCATGGTCTTCTTGGGTGCGACCGAACCAGAAAGACAATGATGCATAATGTCCTTTCTGATCTTCCAGTGTGTGCTGGTGGTCATGCGCATCAACTATCAACTGCATGTTCAGCTTCAGTCAAACTTGCTTCTTGTCTTTGCCTTGGTGAGTGTGCTGAATGGGTGGGATCGCATGAGTGCACACAATGACATGCATGTTGTTGAATTCCCTCGCATGCGATCAACAACAATGCTCACCATGTCTGCTCTATCCCAGCTGTTAGGGTGGATGTATAAGTTGTACGATGCAGTTTCATCTGTGAGTGCATGTTGCATCCCCTGCTGTACATGTTCCTGTTGCAACTCATTCTCTTGTCTATGCAACTCTTGTTCTTCCTTGTGTTGTCGCTTGAGCACATGCAACTCCTTCTCTATTCCGTTCTCCACCTTCGCGCGATCTTCATGTCATACCATCACCTCATAGACTGAGTCTCCAAAGCTTCTTTCATCACAAGTGGATCTACTTGAGCTTACAACTTTCTTCCACCTCTGTGTTTTCAAAAACCTTCCTCTTGCATTTGTTGCATCTGGTATGTTGCCTTCAACTATTGTTGACAGTGCTGCTTGTTGTGATGTTGTTGCCATCATATCTTGATTTCCTTGTCTACAAACAACTTGATGTCTTTGTGGGTAGGCAAGTTCATAGACACTTGATCAACTCCATCCCCAAGGGTACTTTGAATGGTGTCTTCGACTATGCTCTCTTGGAAACCATTGTACCTATGATATTGAGAGGCATATGAACACCTGTGATACTTGGAGACATGGCAACACTCATGGCAAGAAATATGTCAGTCGAAAACCAAAGAACTTGAGAACTGACTTGCAACATACCTGTGTGACTGATCATGAAGTTTGTGCAATTTTCACTGGGAGGTCAGGAGACTAACTACCAAGACTGCACAAAGCCCAGTCCAGGTTTTCAGGAGGCTAACTGACTGCTGGAACTGTGCAATGCACAATCCATCCTAGCTATTGACTGCTGGAATTGCATAATGCACAATCTCAGCTGAAAATGGTTGCAGGCTCAATGACTACATTGAGCAATTTTCTGGGCCAGCAGTCACCGTCCCTCAGAATTATGAAGTGCAAGACTAGAGGACAATCACTGGGAAGAAATGTGCATTTTCTAGAAGGAAGACAGAGCCTTCCCTCTCAGGATTGCGCAATGTTGTCTTGGTGAGGCAGAGTTTGGGCCAAGGCAGCCCAGACCCACCGACGGGCGACTGAAAGTGAATGTGAATGTGAATGCATGGTGATACTGAGTGTAATCATAAGTGAATGATCATGCATGCAAATGGTGAATGACAGATTCAGAAAATGGACCAGCATGTATGTGGGTGAGGCGAGTCACTGAATCGGTGACTATTCATGAAAAACAGTTTCATGTATGCGACAGCAGTGAGATGTTGACGAAAACTGAAACGGTGCTAGTAAAAACTAGTATCTATCAAAACAACAACACGTGCTCACTAAAATCAACTAGAAAACATTCATTAGAAGCGAAACACAAAAAACGCTAGAAATGCAACACAAGACATGGAAGGTAGGCTTACCACAAAATGATTGAGTTGAATGTGCTAACAACTCCTAGATGCAATGTGGGATGTTAGAGTTGCAAGGTTGATGTGAGGAATGAACTTTGTAGTGTCTGTTTCATGAGTTTTGATAAAATCAAAGATGTGACGTGCATGCCACAAATCTATGAAGAGTGACACTTGGTGGGAGGTTTCTAAAATGACCCTTGCATGCAACCTCCAGCTCCTAAAAGTAGATCCCTGAATCAAGGGATGCCTTTGCATGTTTCCTTGGGAGTAGCATCCCATGCATGCAAATTGATTTTGCTCGATCCTTGGTGGAACTAGTCAACCCAACTACACATGCAAGAGGTTGCTCAGCTGCTGGGAGAAAATGCGCATTTCTGGATGGGAGTTGGGCTGGCTGCCCAGGATATTTGTGCAATTTCTAGGCAAAGCATCTGACTTCTGCCCAGGATTACACAATTCCCGAGCTGAGCAGCCCTACTGGTAAGAATTGCACAATTTTCTGGATGAAGCCTGACTGGCAGAATTGTGCAATTTTGGAGCCCAACAGGCTGCCATACTGAATTGCGCAATTCTGGAGCCCAGCAGGCTGCCCGACTGAATTGCGCAATTTCTGGAGGGAAGGTTGGTTTCCCTCCAGAATTGCGCAATTTCTTCAGGGAGCTTCTCATCCTGTAGTTGGAACAAGTCCATAGAAACAACCAATGAGGGGAATGCATCAAGCTTTGATAGACAAGTTGTATTTCTGCAAGAAAATCACTGAAGCTTGTGTACTTGATGAAGCAAGACATGTTGCTGAGAAAGGCTGGTAAGGAGGCTCTAAAACGAAGCTAAGGAAAAATATTGGAGGGTCGTTGTAGCTGCCACAATAGGTGGTTAAGCACTATTTACCCTTGATCTTATAAATCATACACTATAAATTCTCTTCTCCTAAAATACATTTGATCAACAGTCATAACCATCACACAATTTATCAAGTTATTCTACTTCTTTGGAAGAATTTCAATCGTTCGATAATGTTTTTATCTTGCTTTAACATGGAATGAAAATTCTTTTATTTCCACCTAAAAATTCAGAAACAAGAAAAAAAAAACAAAACAAAACAGCTTAAAATAATCTTATGGCATTAGGTAATCCAGAATCTTGCCCATTGGTTTCATTCCTCTCAACCATGGTGTAAACTATAGTGATAAAAAACTGGAAGTGACAATTCACATGAAAACAGAGTCCCACAACAAGCTAACCATTCATCTACTAGCCTATTGCATATTGCATATGATTTATTTTGCTTTCCTAGGCTTTCAGCCTTTTGAACCTCCCTCTAACCAAATAAGTGTAACAGTGATCCAAATTTAAATAGGAACGCAACAAATTACAGATATAATGATAAACACAAAGATGCAACGTAAATAACACTTCATTTCATTAAACTACTGAAATATGATTACAAACAGAATGGAAATAAGACTAGCTCTGGCGATGATAGCTTATCTATGAGAAGAAATGTGACGGCTACATGCATCTGAACTGTCTTACAATGAGGCTCAAGGGCCTATTTATTATTGGAAAACATGAGAAACCCCTAAACAACCAAAACCCTAACCCCTGGATATGTAACACCAAGAGTTTGTAGGCCTCGTTGGGGTTAGTTGGGCAACAAAATTCCTGGGTTCATAACTTGGTCATATTATCTTCGTTTGGCACGTACGATACCTTGTTGGAAAGGTCTCTCTGAGTAATACAAGTTTTGTTGTAGGCCCTTGCCTATGGCTATGGGCCTGCTGTGGACCTAAAAAAAAATGTCATTTATGGGGTCAAAACTGCTCCGAAATTTTAGGTTCCAAAAAACTACTAAAAATAGTAAATGTTGAAATAAACAAGGAAACAAATGAAATTGACTGGAGGTCTAGGTGGTGGCCTGGGTGCAGGCGATATAGAAAAACACCCAAATCTTGATATAATTTCCTCTAATTCTGGTGGATTTCCTTTTGCTTCCTGCACTGGAGTATCAGTGATCTATTTCTAGACAGACTATTCATAAATTTCCCTTTTTCCCCAAAAACACCACACTTTCCGCTTTAATCACTCCAACCCTGGTTATCGAGCACAATTTATATCGTAGAGCCTCTTTAACCCTTTCAAAACTATAATTTCATAGGAATTACAAATACACTAGTGGCAGGGGTTTTGAATGGAATGAATGTAAATGTGCCTATATACACTATCATTGGTCTTGAACTGCCATAATGCAATTTTACATTGGAATGCACTATCGGTGAAGTTTTATTGCCGTAATACTATTCCACATGAAAATACACTATCTGAGGTGTTTTTCCAAAGGGAACGTTGATACACTATTGCAATCGCTATCAGTAGTTCCAAAGAACAAAACACACATAACACTCTGATAACCCTTACGCAATATAACACGTGGCTATCATCGGCAATCGCAATCAGTGATTTTGATACGCTTAGCCTTCCCGTTAAAGGCTTGTGATGGGACCATTATTGTGGAACCGATATATTATAAAACCACCCTTAAAAGGTTTTGGATCTGGAATTCGCACTTCGGACTTCTGCGCTTTAAAGGGTTAGTTCCTCTCCACTATAGTTCTGCGATGCGATATTGGCTTGGACCTGATATGGGTATAAGCTAGATATAATAAGATTTTAGGTCCGGAACTCTATTCCAGCTAAGTCTTTTCACGATTTTCCTGTGTAAACTAGAGTTTCCACATGCGAAACTCAACAATGCTTATAAGGGAAAACAGGCACGCCAATATAAAGGAAACCACTCCACAGGGTTCAAACGAAATGTTAATCAAAAAACAAATTCAAATCCATGTTAATAAAACTCAGAAGAAAACAAAGCCGAATACACGCAATAATACTAGATTTACAGGCGAACAAGTGTTCAAATACATAAGAAAGGTTTCGGAGAGCACAAGTTCTCCGAGATCAACTAATACACAAAGATATCTGCTCCTCTCTTGACAAATGTGGAAATAAACACTTTCGGTCAAGATCCCTTTACAATAACCTCAAAATTACATATATATTGGTTCGTATTAACAACTAGTTCCTAAAACAGAGGCTTAATTTATTATAACTATCAGTTCTGCGAGACATCCTCTCGAGAACCTCCACTATACTTAACTAATACTATCTGTTCAGCGAGGTATTCTCCTCAAGAACCTCCACTATGGCTTAACTATTTAATATTTATTACATCATGATTTGTTCCTAGATTCTATCTCTATGCTAAACTAGAAAAACATGGAAATTGATGGCTAAAGGATCCCACTCCTTTGCTTGTAGATTTCTTTTTTATTTTTGAAACAAATTTGAAGTTTTTCCCTCCAACTCTCATGCTCCTGCATCAATAGGTGGGATAGGTGGGTGTCCACCAATATTCACATGGATCATTCCTCCCCCCTTTGGAAGCAATGGTCCCCATTGCATGCATAGCTGGATCTTTGACAACCCGATATAGTTGGATCTTTTGTTGGCGAGTGTTCTTGACCTGTGTGTCCATAATCTGATTAGTTGTGGCCTATTCCATATAGTATGGATTTAACTTTGTTGGTGTGAGTTGTCCTGTAATGTCTAATGTGTCCAGTAATGGTAGGAAGTATGGTCAAAGGCAATCCACATTGAACACTGGGTGCAGACCAAGGAATGGGGGAATTTTGGGCTCAAAAAAATTGTCTCCCATAGCCTTGGTAATGGTGTAAGGACCATATCGAAGTGGTATGAGCTTCTGATGGGCTTCGATAAGGCATTTTTTCTGCAAATGCAACCATACTTTGCCGCCCACCTAAAACTTGGGTGGCACCCGATGTTGATCATGTCGTTGCTTGTACTTGGAATTTGACTTCTCCAGGATGTCATGAACCTACTGGAAAATGTGTTGCATGCGTTCAATAAATCTGGTCCCTTTATCCGCCTTGGATGATACAAGTGTGGATTTCATCTATGTATTCATTTGAGGCATGGCAACATCAATCAAACATAATGGTTGAAATCCTAGACCCACTTGAAAGGGACTATGACCAGTCGAGCTATGGAGAACTCTATTATAATTGTGTTGCACATATGGAAGATTCTCATCCCAAATTTGAGGATGCTTAGAGTTGTACATGTGAAGTATGTGCACTATCATCCTATTAACGACCTTTGTCTTGCCATCAGTCTAGGGATGGAAGGCAGTCGACTTAGTGATCTTGGTGTCCAATAGTCTCCAGAGACTTGACCATAATGTGCTCAGGAACCTGTTATCCCAATTTGATATAATGGTCTACAAGATCCCAAAATGTACCCATACTCGTTCAAAGAATATTTTGGCAGTTTCCTTTGTCATGATACTCTTCTTGCATGTTTCCAATATAGCCATCTTAGAAAAAAATTCCATGACCACAAATATATAGTCGTTACCATGTTTGGTAGAAGGGGGGGCCAAACATATAGTCCATGGAGATGGATTCCTACTGTTGGCTAGGAGTAGGCAGAGGAGTGTACAAACCTTGCTTCTTCATGGATGTTTTGGTGATGGCATAGGCAATGTAGGATCTGATATATTTCCCAACATCCAGTCGGAGTTTGGGCCATTATAAATACTTTTGTAGTACAACCACAGTTTTATCCACCCCAAAGTGTCCTACGATGCGACTGTAATGCGCCTCCCAAATCATTTTGGCATGCTCGCTTAAAGGAACACAAATGTGTCCCAAGTATCATAATAATGTTTCCTTGAGGTGGAAATCAGGAACTTGCTTCCCATCTACTAGCATCTGGTATGTGGATGTGAACTCTAGATCATTTTTGTATAGTTTCGCCATCTAGAGGTCTCGTGACCACAAGAGTTGAGAACAGTAGTCAGTGTTGCAACTGGGGGACGGTTGAGGCAATATACAACATGATTGGTGCTACCCTTTTTTTATTTAATGTACAAGTGGAATTGTTGCAAATACGTAGACCAATTATGATGATGACTATTCTACAACTTCCCCCATGTCTATATAAACTAAAGAGGTTGGTGATCAGTATGGATGATTGTCTCTTTCTCCATAATGTAGTGCTTCCATTGTAGGCAAGCCTGCACGATGGAAAGTGTCTCACTATGATAGGCCATTGGATACCCATGTTGGGTGAGGGCTGCAGCATATTCTGAGGAATCTGTCTCGATTTCAAAATATTGTTGCAAGTCTGACAATGTGAGTACCGGTGTAGAGAAGAGGCAATGCTTCAACTCAACAAATACCTTATGTTGGGACTTGAATGAAGAAAACTTTGTTTTTTCCCAACTCTTAGTAATCTGACTCAAAGGCCAAGTGATATGGGAGAATCCCAACACGAACCTCTAATAAAAATTGGCAAGGCCCAAAAAGTTACGAAGCTCCATTAGAGTGGTCAGCGTTGGCCAATTATGAATGACTTGGATCTTGGTTGAGTCTACATGCATGCCACACTCATCTATGATCTTCCCCAATTATTGGACCTGTCTCATGCCAAAGGTGCATTTCTCCAAGTTGGAACACAATTTGTGTTGCCGAAGGGTTTGAAGTACCTATCGAATGTGTTGCAAGTGTTCTTCCCAAATCTTGTTGAAGATGAGGATGTCATCCAGATAACCACCACGAATGATTTGGTGAAGGGCCACAAGATGTCATCCATTAGCCTCATAAAAGTAGTGGGGGAATTTGTCAACCCAAAGGGCATAACCAACCATTCAAAAAGGCCTTCCTTGGATTTAAATGCATTCTTCCATACATCTGTGGACTCTATTAGAACTTGGTGATAATGAGACTTTAGATCGATCTTGCTGAAATACTTGGCCCCCTTGAGTTGGTCCAGTAGGTCATCAATCAGTGGGATTGGATACCTGTTCCTCATAGTGATTTTGTTTAATGTTTGATAATCAATGCAGAGCCTTCAAGTTATGCCCTTCTTTTGTACTAGTATAATCGGGCTCAACAAGGTGAGGAACTTGGTCGGATGTGCCCTTTTTGCAGAAACTCTTGGATTTGCCACTTGATCTCTTCATTTTCCATAATGGAGTGGTGATATATCAGCCTGTTGGGTAGAGGTGCTCCAGGATTCATATTGATTGAATGATTGACCTGACAATGCAAGGGTACCCCTATGGGTGAGGAGAATATGTCCCTGTATTCTTCCACGACTGCATCCACCTGCTTCTATTGCTTGGAGGAACACTTCCCAGGGGCCATGGACGTGGCTACAACCTTCCCCTTACTTTGAGAGTGAATCTGAAAGAAAACAAATTTCTCAGTCTGGGAGATGACCTTACTACATTGCTTAGCAGAGATCAAAGAGATGGTGGTAGGTGAGGCTACCTCCAGTATCTCTAATAACTTAGTACCCAAAGAAATAATAATAGAGTGAGGTCTAGACTCATATACACAATGTCGCTTCCATAAGTATGGATGTCCTAATAATACATCACAAATTTCAAGAGGAGCAACATCACAGAGTACCTCATCCATTGGGCTTGATGTTGTAGGGCAGGTGGAACTACTGGCTGACGCGGAGATCTCATCCTTAGTGAAGCCATCTAATGGTGTACAACTATGGATATGATATATTCAGTAGGCCCAGTTGCTTCATGACCTCTTCTAAAATGAGGTTCTTTTGGCTCCCACTGTCGACAGTGAACTAAAGTGGAGAACCCTTCACCCACATCTGTAAGTGGAATAGGCGCTCCCCCTCTTCTAATCTTCAAGATCAATCTTCTGGATCGTGGTGGTGGCTACAATGGCACTAGGCTCTGCGTCAATGATCTTCTCCCTTTTTTCATTCCCCTTGTCAAGTTCTGACTTAAAGTCAGAACATGCATCAGACTCAGAAGCCTTCAACTTAGCCATCAATGACTGCTTGGCCCGACACTCACTTGTCTTGTGAGTGGAGCTCTTATGGAACTCACACCACTTTCCCATTTCCCTCTTTGTCTTGATCGTGTTGTTCTTTGCTTGCATCTTCGATGGGTTATCCTGGGTTGCCCCACCTTAGATTTTCCCTTTGCTCTGTGGTTTGGGGGCACCTTTCCCTTGCTTTGGATTCGCAGATCGAAAGTCTCACTTTTTTTTAATCTTATGCTCAAACTTGACAGTGTATCGGTACACCGTGCCAAGTGAGGAGATGTCTAGGAACTCCATCTCATCCTAGATGTACTTATGTAGGCAGTCGCGGTACTTGAGTACCAAATGTTTCTCAGAATCCTTGATACCCAACTTCGTGCAAAGGGTATGAAAAACATCAGTAAGCTCTGGCACGTCTTGGTCCCTTCCCTATTGTAGTGTGGTCCACTTTCTGTATTTATCCTCATAGCTTCTGACAGGGTAGTATTGCTCCTTGATATCGTCCCAGAATGAATCCAAGGTGGGTGCATCCGAAAATAGTTAGGGTATAATTTCATCCTTCTTCTTGCAATAGGTTTCCCACCAATCCTTGACGTGGGGGGTGGCTTTGAGAAGAGAAAAAGTAATCTTTCCCCGATTGGAAAAATCATGAACAGAAAAATATACTTCTCACAAATTTAACCATTTATTTATGGCATATACATCTATCTAACCCTCAAATATGTGAATGTCAAAGTTAACTTGTACCTTAAAGGGTGTGGCGGTTCCAGAGTAGCTACTGGAAGTAGATGCATCACCCCTAGGTATCCGCTGAACAATCTGGGCAAAGTTGTCCATCATCGCGTTCCTTTGTCACTTGAGGGCTTCTTCGAGCAATATTTTGATAGGATCTCTTGCCCCCTTGTCTTTCTTTTCTTCCGCCATGGGAGTTTGTCGAGATTTGCGAGGTTGGTCTTGCAAAGGTTTGACCAATTCAAACCCTAACTCCTTATATCCTGACCTCATCGGGGACATGCAAAGAAAAATAGAGAACGAGCATACTGCTCTGATACCACTAATTTGAATTTAAATAAGAACACAACAAATTACAGGTATAACCATAAACACAAAGATGCAACAGAAATAACACATCATTTCATTAATATCAACTTCTGAAAAATGCTTACAAACATAATTGAAAAAATACTAGCTCGGGAAATGGTAGCTTATCTATGAGAAGATATGTGGCGGATACATGCCTCTGAACTGTCTTACAATGACGCTCAATGGCCTATTTATTATTGGAAAACATGAGAAAACCCTAACCCCAGGATATGTAACACCAAGATTTTGTAGGCCCCGTTGGGGTTAGTTGGGCAGCCAACTTCCCAAGGTCATAACTTGGTTATATTATCTATGTTTGGTGCGTATGATACCTTGTTGGAAAGGTCTCTCTGAGTACTATGAGTTTTGCTGCAAGCCCTTGCCTATGGCTATGGGCCTACTGTGGACCTCAAAAAAACGTTGTTTAGGGGGTCAAAACTTCTATTAAATTTCAGGACCCAAAAAACTACTAAAAATAGTAAATGCTGAAGTAAACAAGGAAACAAATGAAATTGACTGGAGGTCTAAGTGGGATAGTTGGGTGGCCTCCAATATCCGCCTGGATCAAACAATGTAGATTTTGCTCATGAAATTGTTCTTTACCATCATAAAGGGACTCTTAATATTAGGCTATCTATTTATATTTTTTTACAAGGTATACTTTTGAAACCAAAAAATTTAAAACATTTTTGAGAACCTAATATAACATATTGGTTCAAGCAGATTGTTTATATTGTAGATCCTTGCACTAATCTAGTAACCAGTTGGCACTTTCTTCTTTCGATGAAGGTGGTGGCACTTAAACTTTCTAGGAATAAGTTATTCTAGCTAATACCACAAAACTCATTCCACTGAGTACAATATTCAGAGATTGAAGCACAAACACACAAGTCTTAAATATCAATGGAGTAGATCATTTTCCAATAAAAATGTAATGCCATTTAGATTTTGATACCTGAGATTGTTTCTTAAGCCCATGTGAATGCATTCAATAATGTGTGGGTTGGCTTATTTGGGATTTCAATGTTGTGATCCATCTTCTTTCTGACACCGATCAATGTATTAGACAATGTAGTCCCTAAAAGGGCTGCAAAAAACCCGACAGTTGCAAATAGGGTACCCTTATAAACAAAGGCACATACTCTTTCCAAGACACTAAAGGATCTTGATTCAAACATGTGGCTTGTAGGGTAGCTTGAAAAAATACCAAGGAGAATCTGTGTTGACATTTCTACTGATGAGGGAGCCAACAAGTACATCAACAAAAAATTGACAATGGAGCCAACAACAAGAGTGGAAAACACAAATTCCAACTCATTAAAACAAAAGTTAGGCCTAGATGCAATGTCACCAACGCAACATGTAGTTACCCCTACGGTTTCCTCCATTATGACCTTGAATGAAAACTATGGGTTCAATTCCAATGTTGATATCAAACAATGTCAAATGCACCCAACAACCCACCTCCCATGTTTTTCCAATTGTTATTGTCCTCTGGTTGCCCCTCCTACTCTGAGAACTCTCCACCTCCTCCTCCTCCTCCACCATTGTTGTTGTTGCCAACTTCCAAACCCCTTTCCTCCATCTCCATTGTACTTGATACTAGGACTAGTTGTTTATGCACAAGTTTTGATATCCCTTAAACTACATGAATTCCCCTGGTTCTAAAACCTAATGGAACCAAAATTTTGATCCCTACTCTTTGCGCAATTGTTAACTTGAAAAGTAGTTTAAATGACATTGGTATTACTATTTTTTATAAACTTCTCATTTAATAAACCCAAATTAGGATTTTTATGGGTTACTCTTGGGGTTTCTATCGAGGAGATTGATGGGGCAAGGAAGCACATCATCAACTATGACAACATAGCCAAAACATCCCCAACCATGAATAAGCACAACAACATTAAAATGATGGATACGAAGAAACAACACAATTGGTTGATCATAGAGGTTTCCATAACTAATCAATTTTGACAAGATATAAAGATTTGATAGAAAGCTAATAAAACTTCAACAAAGAAGAAAAAATAAAATATGAAACAAACCACTAGTTCCATAGAAAAACAACAAAAATAAATAATATTCACCATTGGCAAGTATCACAATCAGAAACATTTGTATAAAAATGGGGAAAACAATGAATCTTTTTTGTAAGAATAATTTCGGCAAAATCACATAAAAAATCATTTGTCAACGCGTTTCGAACCAACCAGTGTGGTTCATCGTCAGAACAAGTTGAAGATCCAAACTGAGCGATGCGTTAAATAGGGACAGCGGGTCATTCCAACAGCTAAATTTGACTAATTAACGGTTAAATAGGACCTCTAACAGCTAGGTTTGACCAAGACCTAAATTTTATTTTATTATTTTATTATTTTATTTATCTCTTTATATATTATTACTATAATTATATAAAATATTATTTACATTATATTATTTATTAATGTTAATAACAATATTACTAATATTAATATATATATTTGTTTTCCATTATATAATATTAATAATAATAATAAATATTATTTATTTAAATAATATAAATATAATGGTAAATATTATTATCATATACCCATTTATTATTAAGGTAAGAATTTAATTTTTAGAACTTAAAGTAATTAATATTTTATTTATATATTTATTTGTTTATCCATTTATTAATATTAATCTTATTAAATATATTCTATAATAACATATATTTACCATATGAATAAAATTCTTTTAATCATATTTAGTTAATATATTATTAATAATGTTAATCTTTACCATTATATCAATATATTTATTCAAATTAATTGGTAAATATTATCATCACAAATGAATCTTTACAAAAAATGAAGTAAACATGCACTCTCTGCCAAAATCAACAAGCATTGAGTAGCATCCTACGAAGGTACAACTTCTAAGTTCAGTAGGCTTTGTAATCAGACAAATTCTAGTAGAAATGGAAAAAGTGATCAATCTTTATAAAAACACAAATACAACCACCGAATATCCCAAAAAAAAATTATAATAGCAACGTGGACCTCATGCAAGGGCCTCCCTTGCATTAGGCCCACTTGGTGTCTCCAACGAACTGCTAAACCTACCTCACAGATCTTGATGAGGGTAAAATGCAACATCCAACAGCAGTAGTTACTATGGGTAGGGCACGATGATTCACAGAATTTCATTGCTCATGTAGGTCATTTTTTTGAAGCAGTTGAGGCATTGTTGTGGCAAGTTGGATTGAAGCCTACTCTGAGATAATAATGGGTAACAATGACACCTTTTTCACTCACCTAGACAGGAGTTCAAGAAATAAATGTTGCAGAAGTTGGACCAACAACTTACCCACCATAATTTCATTCAGCATCGCGACCAGTGTAAGATAAATACCCAACCAAAGAAAATTAAGCAGTCATTGATTACGTTTATTCAGTTCAATATCCTCCATACTCAGAGGTTCATGAGACCCAGATTATGCCTTTAGTGATCTCAGAGAGGAAGAGACAGATGTTCCAGGTGTTTTGTACAATGTTACAAATATATATCCACAAATGAATTGTTACATTTTAGTTATTATAGGCCTAGATAAACTATTCAATGTGACTTTAGTAACAACCCTAGTGAACATTCCATGTAATAAAAGCTAATAAAGGAAAAATAATAACCACAGTTGATGGGACACTTATTCCAAGCTTAATGTCACGAAAAAACACAGTTATGGGGATCACTGGTGATTGATTAATGGCTAAGGAAATTGGCAAAGGAAATGGCAAAGTCTTTGGAAAGGCAAAATGGCATTTTGGCATATTTATTTATGAAAATAATGGAAATTAGGAGAAAAGGGAGGTGAAAGGTCACAGGTTGCATGTGAGGAGGAAAATGAAGGAAAATAATGTAAAATGAAGAAAATAGAGGCCTCATTAAAAAAAAGGCTTCTGAGGATCAGTTCGCAGACTTTTGTTAGTTCATTTTTGGAGCTCTCTCTCTATTCTCTCTCTCTCATACTCTTGGAAACTTAGAGTTTTCTTGGAGCACATCTTGGTGGAGTGTGGCATACTTGGAGTTTTGGAGCATGAAGGCAAAGGAAGAGTAGGAAATCATAAGAGGACATTGGGATCAACAGCTACATCGGGTTTTGCTTGCAGGTATCGAGTTACATGTATTTTTTCCTCACTAGTTTTGGCATGCATGGCATATTCATGTGGTTTATTAGTCATGATTTTTCATTGGCATGGAGAATTCCTAGGATTGATAGTAAGATTACCTAGCCTTTGCATTTCTAGGATAGCCATGGTGTTGTGGGTTAATTTATTTGTTTTTTTGGTTGGTTCTTATGTTTCCTTTAGCTTGGGTTGAGTTACTAGTTCCTGGAAGCCCAAGTTGGACAAACACTCTGGAAGCCATGTAGCAGCTTGGTTTGAGTTACTAGTCCTGGAAGTTTTGGTTGGACAAACGCTATGGAAGCCCTTGGTAGGTTGATTTTCTAGTCCTAGAAGCTCTAGTTGGACAAACACTATGGAATCTCGGTAGCAGCTATGGGTTGAGTTACTAGTCCTGGAAGCCTTGGTTGGAACAAACTCTCTGGAGCCCTGGAAGCCTTGGTTGGAACAAACACTCTGGAGCCCTAAAAGGCTTGGGTAGAGATAAATATGGTGATGGTTTTTGTGGTTCAACCATGAGGTGGAATCACTATTTGATGGGTTGAGTTGGTTTGGCCTCTAGAAGCCCTGGATGGTTTTGATTGATGTGTTCTATGAGATCCCACCTTCATGCTTGGAATATGGCACAAGGGTGACTAGATTAAGAGAGTTTGGCTCAACCATGTCTATGATCGGGTGGTTCATGGAAGTCTTGAACCTGGTTGGCCTTTGCATCATTAATATGAGGTTATTTCTCCTTGTTATTTCATGAGTATTTGTATTGGTTTATATGTGGATTATATGGTTGTTGTTTCCTTGGTATTTATGTTCTTATTATGTTGGTTATGAACATGTATTATGACAGTGGCTATGTATGGCTCTCATCATGTTTTTACTCGTAAAATAAGGAACAATGTATCTATGACATAATGAATGGAACTACAGCTAATGTGTTGAGGCATCAATGCTTCTTATCGATTCTCATATGAGTATGAGACCCATATGCTCAGATCTGTTGTTTAAACATGTAGATTACATAATTGTGACATGTTTAACGGAATACCTATCATGTCTAGTAGGGCTCCATTCAAGTCCTTGTCAAATAATTGTATGTGTATCATTATTCTTTTGTTATCTTGCAATTCTGAAAGTGTCATTGAGTTCTGGGTAGTGACCTGGGCTCTGGGCCTGAAAAAAGTGGCTCAAATCCCGAAGATGCAGGCACAGCACAAGGAAAAAAGTCCCTAGACACATGTATACCCATGTTGTGGGAGCATCTAGAGCCTCTTGGATGCATGCATGCACATATCAAGGGAGCGTCTATGATTTTAATGGTTTAAAAACTCAGTGGGACCCAGGGGATGGTTCTTGAGAGGTTGGGATGGTTCTTGGGAGTCCTATTGCTGATGTGGAAGGTCTCTATGGTGTGTTTCTGTTGATTCCACTTCCTTAAGGTGACTTAGGAGGTTGAATCATATCATAGTAACTTATCGTCACATTTTTACTTCGGTTGGTCGGTTACCTAGGTAGATGTGGGAGGAGGATGGTTACACCTTCTATGAATACAACTCTGCAATCTACTCTCATCGAACATAAGTGATTTTCTAGTGTTGCAATTAGTGTTATTTGTTCTCTCTTTATCAGTTTTTCTTTTTGTCCTCAAACTTCCAGAATAACTATATGATTTATCCCCCCTCATCCTTGTCCAGGAATCCATCCAATTCAATTTCAAATATAGACCCAAAACGTTTTAAGAATGAGAGATGTAGAATTCAAATTATAGATATTGTGTTCCTTCTATCTTTTCTTTCTATGCTTATGGATTGGAAGCAATGCTCTATCCTAGGCATGCATGAGGAAGTAAGGACTCTTCTTTCTTTATTTACCTTAACTCAGTCCTGCATCTGCACCAATGGTAGGATTCAAGACAAGTTCTAACTAGAACTCCTTCATTAGGCATAGAAAAAGCATGTGAATGATCATTGGACCTACGTTAGATATGGTATTCGAACTAGTGTGCAGAAAGGAGAAAGGAAATATTTGTCATACAAGACATAAAGGAGATAGACGGCACTTGTATAGGACACCCAAAGGAAATATCTACATTGGAGGATGACAAATCTCTACAGTGTCGGTAAGAAGAACCTCATAATAGAACGCCTATCAGTATAACAATAACTCTAGTTAATGTTTCTCTACCTCAAAATCTTAATATGGGTAGGATCTTATTCTATTAACTCCCTTTAAAGGCTTGGAATCTTATTAAACCAACTTGCTTTTGGATGGGTAGGATCTTGTTTAGTTAACTTCCCTTTGGATGAACAGGTTCTCATTTGTGTCTCCAAGGCTTTCTTTCTGTTTGTATTTCTAAAAAAAATTAGGGTGTAATATTATCCTTTGTTTACATTTTCCTCTTTATTGTGGCTCCCAAGTTGATTCAGTTTCTTCTTTTGACTCCTTTATACATTTTTTGGACATGTTTCACTTGCTAATGGAGTGTTATATCTAATATCCTTCTCTTTTTTAACTTGTTTTACCAAGTTAAGACATTAAACAACTACATAGCCCACTTCATGATAACTCCTACGTTTAACTACACAGATTACTTCATGATAACTCCTACACTTGTATGTTGCATTTTCAAAATCTAATTAGCCATAACAATGGTCTACTACCAAGTTCATGATTATCTTGTTTAATCAATTTTTTCCAAATATCCTTTTGCCCATAACATGGTGTAAATGTAAATATCACTTTTTTCTTTGCTTTTATCATATTCATCGTACCTACTCATAACATTGGAAATTGCTATAATAATAACAACAAATGATACTATTCTAGTTTTTAAGGTCACAATTAAGGCAGACACCATATTGATATGTATGATACCTAGTTTTTTTGTGGGACAAGAGATCCTCTTTGCGTAGTGATTTGACTACCAAAGTTTATGAAGGTATACATACCCTGCCCCCTTTTGGATTTAAATATGTGATCACCTAAGAGAAAAAACACACTATTAACTATTAGACTCACTCAAATTGTTTCATCTTCATACATAAATCAAAAGATTCAAAAAAATTATTCATATAAAAGTGGATATTATAAAAGTGAATTGTAATACATACACACACACACACACACATATATATAAACAACTTCATAAAATACCATCATTACTTTAAAATTGTCATTATTCTTGTAAAATTTACTTCTTATCAAGGGGATTCATGAAATAAATGATAAAGAAACCTTAATCTTATACAAATATTGATGTCATCATAGTCTTAGTAGTTATTCTAACCTTTCAAATAAACTCGGCCAAAATTTTAGGGAAAAAGTCACATATATTCATATTCTCCAATAATATGAATTTGAATAAAAGACTAAGAAACTACATATTGCGTGATAAAAATCCAATATTGAAGGAACAAAGCCTCCATAACATGGACCAAAGCATTTGAGCAAGAAACACAAGAGGCTAATAAAATGGAAAAAAATAAAATTGGACCTCATCACAAGGCTTATTAGTCCCTACCTAACCAGGTACTATAGTATTTGCCTCACGGTCAAAGTGTGTTCACTCTCGATTATTTTGTTATGCTTTTGAAATTTTAACCAAAGTTTATGGAAAATGATAAATATTTCCATTTTCCCGTAAATTCAAAAATACTTTTCAAATTTATGGAAATCTTATTTTTTAATTTTTTATTAGCTAAGCGAGCACTGATGGAACATAATTCCCCTGGTGGAGGGCGATTCGTTTTCGGTATTTATCAGTGCCTACCAAATCATTTTAAAATAAAAAGGCTAATATTCTGAGTGGCTATTCCATCAGTGAGTGCTCTAACACTGACATTTACACAGTGCTCTGAGAAGGTCCTTTATATCAGTGAGGGAGGGGGCATTTCATCGGTGAGTGATCTGATACTAACACTATAGCAAGTACTACTAATGAATTTTTCTCTTATTTTGTTTTAAGCTTTTTCTTCATCTTAAACTTTTAGAGATTTAGTTGTGCGGGAGAACAGGTGCATGGAGCCATGAATTCGTGCACAATGAAGGATGTGTGGGAGAAGGGGTATGTGTGGAGGTAAGGGAGTTCAAAGAAGCACTTCTACACTTGCAGAGGGATTGTATGAGAATATGTGAGAACATGTAATTTCTTAAATTTAATCACTTTGTTGTTTTGTTTGATATATGCAAAGAAACTGGATGTAGTAGCTTTGAAGGAGACGAGGCAATTTCTGGAGTGGCAAGACTTTCAAAGGATGAAGTACTCTTAGAGAACAAAAATAAATGTTAAAAATGGTTATGTAGAGAAGGGAACAGAGACATTGTTCTACAATGTTTCGTCTCTCTGCATACATTTTCACATGCCTCCTTCTATAGTAGAAATAAATGCAAGAGTTTGGGGCATGAAAAGTTTGGGTTACATGTATGTCTTTAGTTTACGTTGCATATTTGGTGATGCTCATTCCCTTGGTCAATACTAATGGGCGACTTGTTTCCTTTGATTTATTTTCAAAATTGCAATGATGGTCATCCATGGATGCCAAAAGATATACTCAAGCCTTTTGAACTTTGTGTATTAATTATTTTCAAAACGTCATAGACAATACAATTTGGAAATGTCATTCAGGATCAAGTGGAAAATATAGATGTGATCTTTTGTGATGCCAGCTCTAGCATAAACTATTAATTCAAGGGTGGTGGAATTAGTTGGGGAATACTTTAGTGTATCGCATAAACTTATTGTCCAGTATTTTGTATTATGGTCAGAGCCAATTCTTATATATGTTCAAAGATTCTTGTTTTTGGATAGATTATATATGAAAGCTAACTAATTGATTAATATGTAGTGTTGTGCGGGAGGGAGGTGTGCAGAATTAATGTGCAGGGAATGTATTGGAGATACAAAATATTCTGAAAGATATATTTTGCTCCTTGCTCCGTACAACTGGATTGAATGCATTGGTTTTTTTATTTCAAATGAATTGTAATGTTTATTTTTATTTACATTGAAATTTTTGAATTTTCTAGTGTGTGTGATCCTAGCACTTTTGTTACCAAAATCAACCAACTTGAATGCATTGTACATAAATCTATTGGCATCAACTATTAATTCATGGTTGGTTGCATTAGTCGGGGAATAATTTGGTGTATCATGATAAATTTTTGTCCAATATTTTGTATTATGATCAGAGCCAATTCTTGTTTATGTTCAAAGATTTGAATTTAGTGTTGTATGGGAGGGAGGTGTGTTGGGGAATGTATGCAGAGGTAAAAAATATTTTGAAAGAGATTTATGTTCCTTGCTCCATGGAACTGGCTTGAATGCGTTGTGACACATAACCATTTCATTATTAAATATTCGAAATAAGATTTGATTGTGTGAAAGAATATTTCAGTGTGAACACGAAGTTTTCATTACGTGGAGTGTGGAGGTGCAAAATAAACTGATATATAATATTGCGCAGTATTTTTTCAATATGAGTCTGCACCTTCATACAATGTATGAATATGTACCTCTGTTTTTTGCATAATGTATCAACAATAGTAGTGGCAAGAGATGATATGCAAATCTTAATATTATGTTATAATTCTAGGATGGATTGTTGGGTGGCCATATGTGTATAGTGCGGGGGTGTAGAGGTTCCATTCATTGTGCGCATTGTGGAGGTGGATAGGTGGAAATAACAACAAATGACAAAAACAATTGATAAAATGAAGCATTCTCGAATAATGACAAAACACGAACCTCACATTGCCTTAATCAATTAATCTTGCATCTCCACACTCCACATATTGCAATGTGAGGCATAACTATTTCATTATTATACATTAATATTTGAAAAGATATTCGTTAATCATAGGATTAAGCCTTAATTGAATTTTTAATATTTGGTAATTTGTGCTCTGAAAAGTTGATATGTGTGGAGGGGTAACATATTCAGAGGTGTAAAAAAGAGGGAAGAAAGGTTTTTCCACACATATCATTTTTCTGCACATCCTTCCAGCCTGCTAAAACGAATATTGGTTACGAAATCATGTTTATGCATGCATTCACTAAATAAATGTTGAAAATACTATTTTATAATATCGATCAATTTGTTAAAAAATAGTAATCATTATACAATGTGTTAGAGTAAATGTTATTAAGCATTGAAACGATCTCAGTTTTGAGTTCCACAATCATCAATGTTAACATGCACATAAATATTAATAAGCATATGAACATAATTTAGGCATATCAAATCATTTGTTTGGTTTCCTCAGCCTAGCATCCCGTTTGGTCATATTTTTTTACCATTTTCTTCTGATGATCTTCACTTTGCGTCTACCATAAAATAGAGGGTTTCATATCATAAAACATGTGGATGACTCTGGGAAGTCTTAATTATAATATTTCTTTTGCATGCAGACAATATTGTTTTCAGTTCATGATCAAATACTTACTAGAAATCAATATCCCTACTGACAAGAAATGTTGATACATTGTGCGGAATGCGATGGTGCAGCCCCCCATTTCCTCGTTTCTTCATCCACACAATGTATCCATTTTATGGAGATCGAGGTTAATTGCATCATGCCCCTCCTCCCCCACTCATCTACATAAGAAAACTACAATTGTGTTAGCTGTGGCATCATTTGGAAGAGCAATAACATAACAATGTCAGTGTTAGTGTTAGAGAACTTAGTGATGGAATGGCTAATAGTAAAAATTATTGCAAAGATTTGATAATGAAAATAACAAAATTCGTCTCGGCTCACGTTTCCCTTCAAGTTTGGGGCATGTAATATTTGGTTTGGTGTGATGTCCAATTATTAAAACTATGTTTGATGGATCTGAGTGCAAATGTTCGAAGGAAACGCAGTTAAAATGTATAACATCTTTGTATTCTACATGTGGGTGAATGTGTGTGAGAAAGAAATATTGTGCGGGAGAATGGGTATGTGAAATAAATAATGGAAACTGTTATCAACAATGTCTTTGTCGAAATTATTTTTCTAATGACCTGACACACGGTTCTGAAGATTGTTGTGCAAAGCTAATTATGTTCCTAACAATGTGTTCAGTTACTCTGTTTTTGGAGATGCACATAAAGGACAATAAAATCTTGTTTTGTATCTCTGTAATTCACATAACTTTAAAATATTCATACATATAACATGTTATGAACTTTATAGTGAAAGGAACTACAAAGCTTAAATTATGAAAAGAATAAAATATGGCTATGCTCTCGTTTCCCTTAACTCGGGTGTATATCGGGTGTGAAATAAGGGTGGGCTCATTTTATTTGATACTGAGATGCATAGGAGTTGTGGGAGTTCTGCTTTGTCGATGATCTGATGTCTAGTTTTCAAAACTATGTTCAATGGCTTCGATCGTTTAAAAACATGGGAACAATACAGTTTTCGAATATAGTATTGTGCAGAAGGGAAGTGTGTGGGACAATTGTGCAGAGGGAGAATGCATGCGGAAGTGTGAAACATTGTGGCAGAAAGATTGTGTTTATATTACACACACTTGCTCTCCCACAAAAATCACAAATTAATAGCACATTTCATTTAAAATTGAATAATAAGTGTTCAATTCACAAATTCTCAAAGAAATCTAAGTTTCATTAAGATTTCATGAATATAAATCCAAATTAGCATAAAGAACCTAACAAAATTTTAACAAGTAGCTTGTTTGTAGTTGCATTGGCCAGGGGTTCATCATGCATTTTTTAGCATGCACGTTGCCAATGCATACTTGATTAGTTCTTAAGGGGGATTGTTATGAATGGTTTTCTCCAAAGTGTTTTTCTATTTGCTCTGTTAAGTTGTCATTTTGTTAATTGTTGGAATGGAGAGTACATAGTGTTGTTTGTTTTGATTGTTATCGTAAGAAATATGCAGAGAAGTTCGAAGATGGGGACAAATTCTATGATATCTTTATCAGGTACATTGTGGTTCCTTTCTTCTGAATGCAAGTCCTTGGAACATTTCCATAGTATACGTAGGAGTAAGTGGGGTTGAGCAAATATTCATCTTAGTTTGTTATAATTAACTCCTAAATCCAATTGTTATAGAAGAGTTTTACCATTGTTTTCAAAGTAAATTTGCATCATCGATGTGGATATATTCATATGCTACTAATATGTATATTCTCTATTATCTTATGTATTTATCGTGTATAGATATACCATGTTGTTCATTTCCCTAAATGTTGTTTATGTTGTGCTTATCATGGATCAATAACTCATAGTGAATATAAAACAAGTTTGAAGTGTGATCGCTAAAGCATCAATGGAGAAGCATTTGTTTGCTATAAAAAGAGAATGTATGGATGCAATTATAAGCCAACATAATCTATTTTTTTAAGCAATTTTTCATATGTTGTAGGAGATTGCCTATTTGATGCTATGTGAACTCTATTGCATTTTAAATACTGTGAAGAAACAATAGAATATTTCAAAAATTGTTTAGAAAAAATGAACACTAAAGTAGTATTATCTTATCAACATGAACTGAACATATATGCATTGATAAAGATGCATGGTATAAATATCCCAAATGTTTACTTGGAAAGGATGACAAAACCAGCGTCAACTTCTATGATTGTGGAAGATTGAGGACTATGGGGGGACATATTTTTTCTACATTGGTTATCAACTTGGCTAAAAATTCTGCTACGACTTTGGTCAAATACAAGAATGAAAATCTATTTGCATTTTATTTCAAATTTACACAAAGAAAGTTACGACATATTGTTCCATGATGAAAATCCAATTGTTGGACATTTTGAACCACTTATGTGTAAGAAAATGTTTAATAGGAACTGGTCATGAACATATGATTAATATAACAAGGTACGAAGAAATAGAACATAAATGGATGCAAATAAAGGAAATCATGAGTAGACATATGTTTGAGAAATTGTTTGGGTTCAAGAGTATTTATGGTGAAAGATGTTTTGAAATAATACGTCAATTGACCCATAATGAATATGATGTCTCTTGTTTATGACGCGTAATTTCACGGACTTTTAGCAATGCAATCATGCATAATGATTCGTTTGCATTAAACTGCATAAAAAATTACATGCATGAAAATGCAATTGTGCAATTCCCTGGAATAGTAGTTTGGAAAGGATACATTATACAATAGGCAATGCCATATCAAAAAGGGAAGATAAATGGTGGCCTTTTTGTCTAGGACTGGATAATGTACATCTTGAGTATAACTATATACATATGATCTACTAATACATTGATTATCGTAGCTTAATTTCACTCATTCAAGGAAGATGCAACGTTATTGCATGTTATGCAATTTCGAACGAATGTATGTCATTTGCATTATGAACCTCTGAAAGAAATAGTATAAGAGAAAAACATTTCACATGGTATTGAAATAGTTATCCGAGATCAATATATAGAAGGATCCTATAAAAAAGAACATAGTGAGAATGTTGTGAATGGATTTGAAAACATTAACATAGATGAAGGTATTATAGAAATTAATACATAGCTTATCATTGCAAACAAGAGATCATGGTTATCATTACATCAACTCAAAAAAAATATAAGAAACAAAGATGTTTTCAAAACAAGTTTAGTTATAAAATCATGCAAGTAATCAAATTTTCATATGAATATTACTCATTTGCATTCCAAATATTTGAAAGGGACGGAAAGAGGAAAAATGTTTTATGTGATATTGAAACAGCTAAGGAAAAGCAATATGTAGAAGAATCCTTTAAGAAATGTAATGGGCATAATGTGAATATCTTTAAAAACATTAACATAGATTAAGATACCATGGAACTTAATGCAAATCCTATCAATGGAAACAAGAAGTCATGTTTGTCATTGCATCAACTCGAAAAATGCATAAGTAACAATGATGTTGTCGAAACAAGTCTAATTAGAAAACCATTGAAAAAACCAAAATCAACACAGAATACGATATTTCCAAATAAACATAAGGAATCATTACATATGTTTGATTATACATTTGAAACAATGGTCAAACAATAGTATTTTTTAAAAATACAAGATGTTCCTATTTATGATTGTGCAATATGCAATCAAAATTAGTTTTAAAAATATGTCATAGAAAAACAATTGACCAATGTGCCTGAAAGTAAGTGTAAATGCAAAAAATGCAAAAAAGCATTAGACAATGACAAAATTATCAAATTTTCATTTCCAGAGTGGATTGGGCGTAACAGACAAATATCCATAACGAAAGAACTCTATGAATTGAAAGAAAGAATAATATCACTAAGACTACTGCAAATACGGGAACTTGGGCAATATTTTAGAAAACCACAATTGGCATTGACTAGTGGACTAATCAATGTAATGCCAACACATCTCAAATCCAAATTGCACTTCCTCGTGACATAAATGAATCTAGTACAGTGTTTGCAGAAATTAAAAGGTGTTTAGTGTTTAAAATCATATTTGTTGTTGGGTGAAGACGTGTTCATAAATCATGAAGGAATATAAACGATTGTGTAAAACTCCGCTTTATAAACAAGAGAATTTTAGAATAAACGAAGGCTGGAAACAATTCTTTGATCAAAACAAGGATGCAAATGCAGAATGCAATGATGATAATGATGACTATGTTGAAGGGTTAGTCACAAAAACACTATAACATGGATTCAATGATTTGTATATTATTTATGATCTTCGTAATAATCAAATAAACATTGCTCTTGGTGAAGGCTATAGGCCTTTGAGCATATTCAAAGATAGATTTTCGGAAGAGGTGAGCTTTCCAACATTGTTTCATGGGAAAAAGTGATTAGGTGGTTTTGCAAAAAACTTTACATATCACAATATTGCTTGATGGGAAGTTTTGCATCAAGATCATGATTTTGTGTATCATATAACAAATTTGTTTTACAAAACAATGTGAATTATTCTTAGTAAAGTATTTAGTTGCACTTGGATTCGAATAAGAAAAGGACAGTTAAAAGGGAAAAAGCTAACAACTAAGGATGTTAGAACAAAAGCAAACTTGAGACACATTCAAGCATCAAACATTGGGTATATGGATCTTAAATGAATACGAACATCACCGAACTATTTTTTGCATTTGCACAAGAGTTTATATGAAATGACCCGACAATTGGGTCCACCAACTTTCTTTGTTTCATTTAGCAGTGTTGAACATATCTGGTAGCCTTTAGTAAAGGCTTTGCATCAAATAAATCGAAACAAAAAACCATTGACTGAAAACGGAGTAGAGGAAGATGGTATTAATACCTTAAGTAGTAATGACCCAGTTATTTATGTGTGATATTATGGAAGTAGAATGAATGCTCTACAACAATTAATTTTACATGAGCCTTGTTAGCCTCCTGCTGCAGCAGGTTACTCATCTTTCATGATTGACATTTTTACATGCCAAATATGTCATTCTTTGCATGCTGCAATGTTCCATATTTGCTACACAAAGCCAAAGAAGGATGACATGAGAATGTGCCAGTTCAAGTGCCACTGCTGTGTTCCAATTTTGATGTACTAGTCCATTTTTGAAGAATTTTCGGTTAAAGGGAGGTCCAAACAATTTAATCTGGTCTCCCTAGGTTTCAATTTCCTTCTCTTTTTAGAAATATATAGAAATGAATATCTGTCCAAACGAGCTTAATCTTGGCAGATTCTTAGACAGGTAGAGAAAGCAAGGTGCTCAACAGCTTAATCTGAGCCCCTGGATGAAATAAGTGTAGATGTAGATAGGAGGATAGAAAAAGAAAAAGTTGAAAATCTGGGTCTGCAAGTCTAAGTGCACCCAAACCAAAAAGAAGAAAAAATGCTAGGTAAGTAGGCCGGGTAGGTAGTTTGGTGGTTGCAGAATCAATGATTGTGATCAGTTTTGTGTTTTCAAGTGTTATATTTATTCAAATCACAATTGCAAGGCAGAGGTCCATTCGGAGCAGCTCAAGCGAGGCATGTCTAACTCCCCCTTCTTCCTTATTCCCCAAATCACTCACTAACTTCCTCAAAGAGGTCAAGATATGCTTGATGCCTCTTAGTTTCATCATTTTCCATATCATTCACCTTGGTAAAGATCTGCTTTGCCCAAGGAGTATTCATACTCCCTTTATGAATCACTTTTCCCCTTAATAGCCTAAGATTCACATACTTAGTGCTTTCTCATCATGGTCATATTAACTACTAACTTACTATATAGCTCCCTATATATCTCCCCATCCCCTATTAAAACTATGTTAAATAACTCCCCTACATACTTATCCCCTCCCCTTGGTTGAAAAATAACAATAAGTACCCTTAGGAATTGCTAAGTTTGCCTGAAACATAGCAAGAACCCTCATTTTTCCCCTTTAAAACCATCTTCCATTGCAATGGACTCCTTCCAAAGAATGAAATTCCTCTTTTTAGGTTATTGGACCTCTTTCGAGGCCTCAAATATTCTTCAAAAGCATATATACCCTTCTTCTGATCGCAATAACCCTTGTCGACTCCCTTAACATTCTTCTGATCCCTTTGGATTCCCCTCCGACGCGATTATCGCAGTCGGAGGTCTCAAAGGTAATGTTGCTCGTTTTTGGTTCTCCTCGATGGATGCTCTGCCGATGTCATTTCACAATCGGCATATCGCAATACTATATGCCACATATATATGCCCCTTCCCCTTTTAGCCGATGCAATATCGCAAGTCGGCAATCGGTGGTCGCAAGAGTCATGTTCCTGAAATGCATGTCGCTTCCTTTTGCTCCGATGCGACATTGCTATCGCATCAAGATAGCATATCACATCACAAATACTTCCTCGCCGCATACCTTCATTTATTCATATATTTCATTAAAGCATGGTTTATCACTAAGGCATGTTTCACTGCAAATTCATCGCAAATCGCAGCATTTTAGTTATCGCTATCGCATCGCTAAAACACATAAGGCACCGCACCATCCAATGCCCTGCCACGTCACCCTGCTGACGTCATCCGTCGTACCAAGACCCACCGCTAACGTCACTGATGTCACCCGCCAAAGAAGGGCGCGCAAGCGCGAAAAAGCATCTTAGGAGGCCCGGATTCAAATTCTGAGGCAGTTTTCGATCGCTACGAGAAATGGGCTAAATTGGGGAATCTTTTGATTCCTCAGCCTTTTTTGCGCCGAAAAGGGCAGAAAGGCTCTGATTTTGCAGTTTTTAGCATATCAGAAGAAAGAGAAAGGCTCGATTCAGGAATTAAAGAGTATCAGAGCAAATGCGAAGCCAAAATTCATGTCAAAGAGTAGTGTTGCGATGAAGTGTATCGGTGAAGCTTTTCTCAGGGCTCGAGGCGAATAAAACATTAAAAGAAATCCTTAAAAGTCAAGAAGCAGTTAAGGAACCATTCAAAGCTCATCATCACAGTGACTGCACGTTAAAACTCACATAACATTAGTGGACCAAAGCTCAAAGCACAGTTATTGCAAAAGCACTGCACCAAGTCACAGAGGACACTACTTTAACTCTTTTTGATCCAGTTGCTTCTGGCGCAGCTCAATAGATGTTTTATTTTCATTTAATTTTAGCACAAGTTTAGGTTTAAAAGATTTTTCCCGCAGACCTGTTTAGGTCGGTTGTAATAAATAATTTTGGATATTTTACCTATAAAGACAGCCCTGGACAATGTAAAGAGGGTTGGTTTTTGTTGGTTGGATGTTTTGCTTAAGCAGAGACTCGCACTGTATATCTGAGAATTTCTATAATCAAAGACTGCTTACGAGCTTGGAGAATGGATTTTTTACTGTGTTTAAATGGTTGAAGGGTGACTATGGAATTCTTGTGCTGGTACATGACCCAATAAGTGCTTCTTACCTCTGTTTTCCGTTCATAAATCATTGTCTAAACAACAGAAAGAAAGATTAGCTTAAAACTTGTTTAATTGCACTCTATGCTCAATTTCTGTTGTTTCTTTATGTTTTTCATCTGTTTTAGGCATAAATATGAGTTCCACATAGCTCATATTTTCCCTAATTCACCATGTATGACAGTTATCTAGGGATTCTTAACTGCCCCTAGATAGAGCTCATTTTCCTTCCCTCTGTTAAGCTGATTGAGAGATTCTTAATTGCCTCTCATTCCTTACATTTCACTCCATCTCTTTAGCTTGAAGGTTGTTTCATGTGCAGCTACTTTGTTCCATGTTCCTCTTGCGATCAAGAAAGCATACCTGTAGTCCTACTCCTTGACTCCATGCCCAATGGTTTGAAACTTATCACTCTATGCATGCCTCTCTGCTTGAAAGCATCTTCCTTCCATTCAAACACCATCCAAACATAAACAAAACCCACTGAACCTAATAACTAGCCTAAAATCATCATCAACAAAGCTAAAACATCAAGAGAGAGCCCTCTCTTATTGCAGGTGGGCTAGAACCTGCAATCCAAAGATTGGTTTGTGGTTACCTCGGTCGTATCCCTTCGGGAGCTTAGGGACTACCTGAGTGATAACAAGCCTAATTACTTTGGTGACATCATTGACTATTTATTTCTAACATAACTCCAAAATCAAGGAAGCCAGGAGGAACATGGATTGCTATGGATAAAAAAATGCTCCTATCTATGGAACAAGTACAAACATTGAAATTGAAAGTTTCATTAACAAGTACTTGTGTTGTGATTCAAGTAAACTACCTACGAATCTGAAAGTTATTCAACATTATCGTCATATAAAAACTTGTAGAAAAGGAAAACAACTGCATTGCAGGTTCAATTTTCCAATTCCACCAATGTGAAAGACACAAATACTTGAGCCTATGGAATTAGACAATGCAAAAACAAAAGTGATCGCAAGAACTATATTTGATGCACTAGAAAATGTGGAACATGATGAGACATATACATTTGATAGTTTTTATTGAGAAATTAGGTATAAGTGAATCTGATTACATGCATGCAATTCAATGTACTCCTAAATGAAGAATAATTCTATTCAAGCGAGAGACAATAGACATATGGACTAATAGCTTTGCTCGGCATATTCCATTAATATGGGGTGCAAACATTGATGCTCAATTTGTACTTGACTCATATGCTATAACTACTTATTGTAGTTCATATATGACAAAGCTAGATAAAATAATGGCGTCGATGTTTAAATGTATATGAAATGAATGTCAAAAAATCGATGGTGATATCATAGAAAAAATTGCAAGACTTGGAAAAGATTTATTGAACTTGAAGCAAATGTCTACACAATAATATGTATATACAATGTTGTTAATGTTGTTGAATGCGAGTTCCTGAATATGTATATTTATTATTACCTCAGCAATAGATGATTAAACATTTTTACTAAGAAAATAAAAAGATTTGGAGCATGAACCAGATGATTCAGAAAACATAGCATGTTTATTACTTATCAACTATTATGTAAAATGACCAAAAAACATTGAACATGTATGCTTAGTTGAATTTGCATCATGCTACTATACACTATAAAGCAAGAAAAGAGGAGGCACTAAGAGACCATACATTATAAGATATGTAAAGTATAATAAACATATTGATCCCGATAACTATTACAGAGAGACATTAATTTTATATGTTCCATATCGTATTAACAAGAACCATTTTGAAGAACAATATTCGACTTGGAAAAATGCATATCTATTATTTAAAGAAATCATAAAATGCAATGACGAAAGTTCACAAACAAAACTATGACAATGTGGACTGATATTGACATCATAGCAGTTGAGCTTGGAAAAAAAAGAGTGAATTGTTTGAAAGACATATACCTACATATCAAGAAATAAAAAGGGAAGAATGTACACTATCCAATCAGATTTGCAATATTTGCAAAAGGTCAGAAATGAAAAATCAATAGTTAAGAGACCTTATCAAGTTGTAAAATAGCCACATATACTAGAAAAAAAAAATCTATAAAATCATGAGAATGCTCAACAAAGGGAAAGAAAAAATATTGAAAGAAATATTGACAAAAAAAATCCAAATCAGCCATTGTACGTATTTGTAACAAGTTGTGTGGGCGTTGGAAAAACATTTAATGTAACAACATTATTCCAATGTCTAATTCACATGTACAACATCATATTGGAATATAACCCATCTCGGCTAAATGAAATCATAACAGTATATACAGGGAAGGAAATGTCCAATGCATGTGGTATAACATTGCATTTTGCATTTCATTTTCCATTTAATAAATCAGGATATCTTTCATTTAAAGGTGAAAACTTATAAGACACATTGACAAAACATTGTGAACAACTTCATGTCATGCTTATTAATAAAGTGTCTTTGATAGGTGCAACATTATTATACCAAATTGAAAAACGTTTAATAAAGCATACTTTGTTGGCTTAATTTAGAAATATTGATAAAATATTTTTGGGTGACTTAATCCAAATGCAACTCATCAAAGATTATTTAATTTTAGAGAAACCAATTTTAGCAAAGGAAAAAACAACATATGATTTCTACAAGGAAAACGTAAAATTAAATGAATTACATACCACAATGAGTCAAAAAGGCAACAAATTCGTTTAAATCCTTAACATAATGTGAATGAATCAACAATATGATGAAGACATAGAAGATATAAATGATAAGTGTTATAGACTTGAACCATGAGATCCATTATTCCCATCTCTATTTTACAGGAACAAGGATGTATAGAAGCATATCAAGAAAATGTTGTTACATGTAAAGGAAGAACTAATAGTTCTTGATGCGATTGACGAATATGACAGTAAGGAAATATGTTATGTAGCATAGAGAAAACAATGATATTACCATCAAGAATACTTATCAAATTCCATGTTCTCATTGAGATATATGCAGGAAACTACAATATAGAGGATGGCCTTGTTAATGGCGCAGATGGAATATGCAAAAAATATGCAAAAAATACGAAAAATGTTGATGTAATATGGATATATTTTGTAAATCCGGAGATTGGTAAATTGCAAAGAAACAAGTATCATGAACTATATGACAAAAACATTTCATTGAAGTGGACTCTAGTATTTGCATTCAAAAACCATTTCCATGTCATAGCAAG
This sequence comes from Pinus taeda, assembly GCA_000404065.3. Taxonomy (NCBI): domain Eukaryota; kingdom Viridiplantae; phylum Streptophyta; class Pinopsida; order Pinales; family Pinaceae; genus Pinus; species Pinus taeda. The sequence continues at coordinate 62,876 of APFE031584357.1, forward strand.
AGCTTTAAAACTATAGTGCAGAAATAATTTCCGATACAGTTAGCTTATGCTAGAACAATTCATTGACCACAGGGTTTAACGTTGAAAGGAATTGCATTTGATCTTAGTGGTATATCGACACATGGACTAGTATACACAACATTATCACATGTTAGAACCATGGAATCATTGTATCTTCTGCATAAACTAAAATAAAAGAACTTTTATGTGAATAAGAAAATATTAGAGAAATGAAACACTTAAGAACTCAAGCATTGTGGACCCCATAATACATACTCAAGCCAATAGAAAATGCAAATATTTTAAGAATTCCAACTTTTAATACACAAATTCTACGTGCTCATGTCAATGCCATTGTACGAGATGAAGACCTAATGAGTGTTATGATTCTTTGTATACAAGAAACACATCTAAAGTTTTTGTCGTCAAATAATGAATTTTGCAAATTCATTTTCAACGTATCGAATTGTCTTCATGTAGTACTTACTTACATACAAGAAAACATAGAAATCATATTAACCATGAACATTTGCAATAACATAATCAAACTTGTTTTGTCAGAAGTCTATTTCCAATGTCAAATATGCATAATAAATGTATATGTTGCGCCACCCTATCTTTTTCAGCAGTTATTGAAGCAATTGCAATAACAAATGAACAATTCACACATAATGTTTATAGTTTTATACTTATTGGAGATTTTAATATTAACATCAATTTAAATAGAAAATGAACTAAACAGTTATTAGAGTACATGCGGTCCTAAAGATTAGAAGAAGTAACAAGAAATTTGATTTATGGGAATAAGATTGATCACATTTAGAAAAAAAATCTTGTTCAACAATGTCATGTTCATATTTCACATTCATACTGGAGTGATCATGATGTAATTCATGATTCACTACACTTTGTGTGATTCTAATCCTACATAAGCTATGCACCTTTTTTTTCAAGCAGTGAACTTGGTTGGAAATTATAAATGTAATACAACAAGTTTTTGTAAAACTTACCTATTTTGTATAGACTGGAGCAGTGCATATGTTTCTCATTCTTGTTTGAAGCTAAGAATGGATAAGTAATTAATTTAACTGTTACAAGGCAATAAGGACCGTAGATCGCAGGAATCATATATACTTTTGAGGTATGAGTATTCTTAAATCTTCAAGCATTTCGGTTTTTTTTCAACCTTTGTTGATTTAGATTTGTTAATTGTGTTATCATAACTTAAGTTAATTTCTAGTTCCACAAGTGCATAAGATGCGAAATATGCACAAGTAATGTACAGGATATGCGAAAGTGTGGGTGTCTTTTATGCATCTTCCTTCCTCTGTACATATTTGTCACTTTGCACATTTCTTTCCAATACTTCCATCTAACACAACATTTCTTTTATACATTCATGAACTCTTTTTAAATGGGATTAGTTTTTAACTAAACTTTATTTAGGGGTAATTAAACTTGAGAAAATTGATTGTAGATTGTGTATTTGCAAACAAAAACAAAATATAGTTAACAAATAATAGAAAAAACAAATTTGCAATTATTGGCCAAAGTTGCATGCGTCTGTGAACTTTTAAAACTCATGTGTCAGGTTATTCGTAAATCAAAATCAACAATGACATAGTAATGAGGACTTGTCGAGCAATCAAATCACTTCGTAGTAGAGGTAACTGAGCACATCTTTACACATAATTTATTGGTAGTTATCCTTACATGCTTTTGGACTAAGAGTTATTATTGAGAACCTATAAGCTAATTGTCATCATCACAAATAATTCATACTTATTTTACATTGTAGACGTGTCGCCTAGGACACATATATCGATGACATTAAAGCAAAAATAATGTGCATAATAAATGAATGAGATGGTTTTGGAATTTCGAAATTTATTTGCACTACTTTCTGTAAACAATAACTTCAGTACCTTCAATTACTATTTATTGAAAATTTCATATATAATAGATTTCACACTTGAAATAATAGCAATTCGTGATTATATAGGGAACCATTGTGCAGTTAATGGGCATTGAGAACGTTATTGATTGAGAGAGTAATTTCAGGTACAAAATGGAAATGGCTAACAAAGACATGGAAATAAGTTATTTGCACTGATATGATTAACTCACTTGCTCATATCGATGAGAACTTTCATTGGTCAACTGCATGTGAGAGGTATGTGAATCTGCCAATGGAAGAGAAGAACAACAACAAGATTTGGACTAGCGGATTGGCAAATGTTGCATCTGTTCCAAAATATTTTGATTTCAGAGAAATTATTAATTGGTGCACAAGCAATTTTGAGTCAAGAACAAGAACAATTGTGCTACTAGTGAAAAAAATTTCCTCTGAATCTGAAGGCATTCAGATGGATATTCAAGCTACCATAACCTAATATGTGCTTGAAATTGTCAAATGTTAATAGTTTTCTGAAGTCATAGGAAAGTGAGGCTAAAATTATTAGATAATTCATTCCGCTAAATTTTCAGGTTCCTTCCAATCTTTATGTCCTAGATATTTCTTTATTTAAAAAACTGTTTAGGGACTTCCGTTGGCTCTGTGCCTGAATGATGGGCCAAAAAACTACAACAAATGTTCCAAAATGCATTCTCTATATGCTTTATCACTCATACAAAAAAAATTATATGTTTAACTAGGATGATATCATTTCTAATGAATTAGCTTTTCAGTTAGTCAATTTGTCTAGGACCAATAGATTATTCATGATGTCATATTTGATATCACTCTTGTTTCTAGCCATGTCTTTCGTGGTTTGTGGTATAATCCTAAATTCAATGTGAACTAAGAACAAATGTAGTTCTGGTATCTTATATTGTGGAAGCATAATGATTCTTTAAACTTTTTTCTAATTGAAGATGTCTTTGTAAAGCAAGTCAATTACATGATAACTAGACAAGAGCCTCGTCAAATATCTACTCAAGCCCAAGTTTTCCTATGGGGCAAAGGTATGCATGAAGAAAGAGAAAGTGATACCCTAATTTGAATTTATGGGTTTGAAGATAACCCATTAATGCTTCCAAAATTTGTAATAGATAGGGATTTTGATGTTGAAATTTGCAAGAAATACCGTGACTCGCTGGTTATATTTGAAAGAAAAAAATACAATTTACTTCTTTGTCATTTACTGCAGAAATCATAGTGAATAATGTGGCTCATGTTGTAGAGCTTCCAAATACTTTAGATTATTTTAACTTAAGTGAAGTTGAAACCATTAAAACCTTTGATAAATAAGGTCTATTTAGCACACGCCTCGACACTTTTGGGTACGGGAACTTGTTTCCACGAGTTAGAGAGAAAAGAGAAGAGAGTCAAAATGCACCAACAAAAAATCAAGGGCTAGTAATAGATACTAAATAAATTTCTAAAGTATCAAGCATTGGTATGGAAGGTAAAAACAAACAAAGAGGAACAAATTCTAGAGAGCAATTTGTACTTTTTGTAGCTGATATTAGTGTGAGTTCATCTTCGACTAAAAAAAAAAAGATAAAGTTACTACAAGTGCATACCTGATTCACGGTGGGCTATCAAGTAACGAAGATGACGAAGAGCCTCTTCGAAAAATCACTCTAGAAAGAGTATACATAGATAAAGAAGGTCTATTTAGCACACGCCTCGACACTTTTGGGTACGGGAACTTGTTTCCACGAGTTAGAGAGAAAAGAGAAGAGAGTCAAAATGCACCAAAAAAAAGTCTAAGGGCTAGTAATAGATACTAAATAAATTTCTAAAGTATCAAGCATTGGTATGGAAGGTAAAAACAAACAAAGAGGAACAAATTCTAGAGAGCAATTTGTACTTTCTGCAGTTGATACTAGTGTGAGTTCATCTTCGACTAAAACAAAAAAGATAAAGTTACTACAAGTGCAAACCTGATTCATGGTGGGCTATCAAGTAACGAAGATGACGAAGAGCCTATTCGAAAAATCACTCTAGAAAGAGTATAGATAGCTTAATCAGCCAAATCCATAAGTTCTATCAAAATAGGAAGCATTGAAAGAGCTATAGATGTGGAATTTGACAGCGTTGTGCCACCAAATTGGGTTAGTGCTTGTTTAGCAAAAAAATAGAAAATAATACAACAAATTTCTCAACAAATCACTACCTTTGATGATCGCCCTATCACATTGCAAAATGTGAAGTATGATAGGGGCAATAAAAAATTGAAGATTGAAAAAGTAAAGAATTGTAACAAAAAGGGTATTGATCAACCAAAAATGCATATTGATCTGTATGGGGTTGGAACTACGGGGCTCATGAAATTGCATCAAGCTACGAATGATGTACTTGCATAGTCTGTTAGCCAACAGGAAGCAGAAAACCTGAGACTGAAAACAAGAATAAAAGAGCTAGAAAATGCTTTAAATCTGGGTCCTTTGCTGATGACTCAATATGAACACCGCCATTGGCAATTTATACCCTCGGGACATCAAATAGATTTGATAAAACTGCCAATCTTCTTAATGCAATGAAAGAATATATTATCATTAATATATGTAAAAGAATGTGAATTATTTAACATGCATGGCAAGCAGTTTTTTATTTGCGGCATTTACTACAAAAAACTAAGTCATTTGTCGAGTGAATTGAACATGATCTCAATGGAGACAAGTATTTCGTAAACAATGACTTACATGATTTTAGCCAGAAGCTTGATTTACTTTCTCATCTAGAGAAAACAAAACAAGAATTGTTAAATGCTAATTGAATGAAGCAAATCAAATTTGAATGGTCTTAGATAATCAAAAGACTGGAGAACATTATTTCTAAATGTGAAACATAGAGAATATAAGAGTTGAAGCCTATGTTAAGGTCGTACAAATTGTGCAGGATCTAAACAATCCACACATCACATGTGAATGAAATAATTTCAAGAGACATGTTGATGATTGAATTGGATAAGCTAAAACATTCAAAGGAAAAAGAATTTGATAGTATAATTGATATTACTACAAAGAAAGATAGTAAATGACTAATTACTTTTGCTAATGTTAACTTTTCTTTAGTTATACAGTTACAAGAAGAAACTAGCAAAATTGAGAAGGAAATATTCAATCAACATGTCAAACAAGAGATTATGGTCGCTCCCATGAAAGATTACATCCAGGCCAACCTAAATAAAATCCTAGAAGAAATCGAGAATCCAAAAAATTGTTTACATTCAAACACTCAGGATTTATGATTTTACATGTTGCGGGTGTTCTTAAATATTGGAAAATTCATTTTCATGTTTACTGATGATTAATTCTTCACTTTTGTTGGATGTAGTTTCTTGTTTTTCTTTGCAGGTACATTTTTCATATTATAGTTCACAGGATCCCAATCCTAGTCCCTATGGGGATGCATTTACTTTTGTGATTAAGTATAAATATTTTGATCAGTGATTTAGGAATCAAACATTATTCTTTGCACCAAAAAATTTTGTGTAGAATTTCCTATAGATTCACAAGCTCATGCAATTTACTAAAGCACAAGACAAGAATCTACTTCTACTTTCAACCAGCAAAAGCCAATAAATAGATGAAAACAATATGAACAAGAAGAAGGAAAATCAATGGCACATAACACAATATGTATCTGAGGAAAGGCATAGCTCAAAACCCCTACTATCTATATTGCATTAATTAGAAATCCAAAGCTTGTTCTCACAAGAACAATCCCTGCACAAGTATAATCAACTCTTAGCTCACAAGCTAGCTAAAGCCAAACCCTTAGCATATTCAACATCTCTCCAAGCCCCTATTTCCTTGCACCCTTGGTCAAATAATTTGGATGAATACAATATGCTATGCTCAACCTTGAGCTTAACATGCACAAGCATTTCCTATCCTCCACCTGATGACTTCCTTTGGCCAATACTTAGCCAAATTTCCAAGCCTCTAAGCTTCTAATTATTTGCACAATTCTTGAGAGAATTCACCCGTATTTAAAGGAAAATTCCTCATCCATAATTGCACAATCCAAAATTAGGTCCTTCTCTGATTACATGCATGATATTTACAACTTAGTAAATCATACAACTAATAGTACACTGTCCATGCACTCTAGTCTCAACTGAGTCTTTCTTTGAACTAACATGCATGAGTTTTTTATGAGGGAATCTTTAGTTAACTGGAATAACACTTGTGGATGCCATTGATTCCTCCTACTACTATGTACTTTGGGCTCTTGTAGCAAGGCCTGATCCATGAGATAAAACCTCTTAATGGAGCCTACCCAATTCCAACCCTCTTGGCACTATCACTTCACATCGCCCCACCTCACACCTAGAGGTGGTTGCATGTGATCCCTCTACCCACTTGGCTCGAAATTTCCCCCTACTAGAGGTCTCTGCATGATTGGATGCCTCCACTCGGTCTCCTCTCAGCTTCTTTAGTTGTCGCTGCTCCACAACTTCTTGAAGTTGTTTCTTAGGCTTCTTCTGGGGCTACATGTTGAGAGGTAATTTACTCTCCCTCTCAACCACCAAGTCTCTAACATTTGCCTTGCTCCTCAAAGCCTTGCATGCATCTTGTACCTCAAGTGCATACAAGTTATTGGCTAGCAAACCAATATGTTTAATTTGTCCCGTCGTCATAGAATTTTCTAAAAAAACAAAACAAAAACAAAAACAAAAAACAAATGAAACAAAAACAAACAAACAAACAAAAAATAACAACAACAAAAACAAAAAACAAAAAAACAAAAACAAAACAAAACAAACAAACAAAAACTAAACTAAACTAAAAAAAAAAACGTTGATTTTAAATCAGCGATATCTCCTTAATCCGAAATCCGATTTGGCCGATTCTTTTTTTGAATTTGGGTATTTTTCGTAAAGAATCCAGATATGTTTTTTTTCTGAAAATTTTGCACCAAAATTTTCAGATCTGCTCTACAAAATCGTGGCCCAAAAAACAATCGTACTCTGATACCATATAGAAAATTTCTACAAATCTAGCTTCGATACCATCTAGAAAATTTCTACAAATATAGCTTTGATACCATGTAGAATTTCCTATAGATTCACAAGTTCATGCAATTTACTAAAGCACAGGACAAGAATCTACTTCTACTTTCAACCAGCAAAATCCAATAGATCGATGAAAACAATATGAACAAGAAGATGACAAATCAATGGAACATAACACAGTATGTATCTGGGGAAAGCCACAATTCGAAACCCCTACTATCTATATAGCATCAATCAGAAATCCAAGGTGAGAATACAATGCTTGTTCTCGCAAGAACAATCCCTGCACAAGTATAATCAGCTCTTAGCTCACAAGCTAATTAAAGTCAAATCCTTAGCCTATTCAACATCTCTCCAAGCCCCTATTTCATTGTGCCCTTGGTCAAAGAATTTGAATGAATACAATATGCTCTGCTCAACCTTGAGCTTAACTTGCACAAGTATTTCCTATCCTCTCCTTGATGCCTTCCTTTAGCCAATACTTAGCCAAATTTCCAAGCCTCCAAGCTTCTAATTCTTTGCATAGTTCCTAAGAGAATTCACCTATATTTAAAGGGAATTCCTCATCCATAACTACGCAATCCAAAATTAGGTCCTTTTCTGATTGTATTCATGATATTTACAATTCAGAAAATCATACAACTGATAGTACATTGTCCCTGCACTCTAGTCTCAACTAGGCCTTCTCTGAACTAACATACATGAGTTTCTTATGAGGGAATCTTCAGTTAACTAGAGTAACACTTGTGGATGCACGAGCGCACCAACTGACTGTTAATCCTCTATTAGTTCCACAAACAGTTAGAACTAATTTAACTAACCCTAACTCAGTAACCTGAGTTATCTAATCACAACTCATAAATAAACTCATTCTGGACCCTTAAAACTTAGGGAGAACACTTAGAAGACTTCAGCTAGACTTCCAACTCAAAATTCCTAAGTTAACTAAGTCAACTTAACTTAGTTAACTATTACAAGTTGCTATGAGAAAAGAATTACAATTTTAATTCACAATTTAATTTGAGGACAAATTAAATTGGAATTTTTGGATTCTATTTTTAACATTTATTATTATTATTTTCAACATTTTGAAGTGGTTTAATATCTAAAATGTAAGTTCAACTACATAACGCCTTCCATTTGCACATGCCTTCCTTTTTCCATATAAATTTGTTTCAGAGTTAATTTTTCGTTTATTACGCGTATTTAATTTATTATAGAAGAATTGTTGCTATTTTTTGAAATCCATATGTGGAAAGTTAAAGAGACAAAATGTGAGATGGCCATAGTGAATAAGCTAGTGAGCTCAAGTATCAAAAAATTATCATTCTCATTATCGATATAAGAAACCTATGGGATAAAAACTATTGATAATGGTATCAAGAATTGCAAATATTGTATTCGATTCTAGTTACACTTTTGACTACTTGTTTCTATTATGAGTCTGTTTACCAATTTTGTAAAAGTCCTCACGAAATATTTTGCATGAGATCTTGTATAGTTTGAATTCTATGGTATTAACCAAAAACATTAATTGAACACAAGTTTTGAAGGATCTTCTTTGAGCTTTTGTACTATAAACATTGATTGAAGACAAGTTTTGGAGCATATACTTTGCGCTTTTATATTATATAGAATGTTCTATAATTGATGACGACGAAAATGAGCATTCAACAATAGTTTTGGATCTCAGATATTTGTTCTGTTTGTAGTATTTATTTTAATCATAGCTATGATGATTGGAATTTAAATCTGGATATAGTTCTTATTACTGCAGTTGTGTTTGTTACAATTCAAGACTTTTCAACCACAAAGTCTTATTACTCTGTCACAATTCTAACATTGTTCACCAAATTTTGTGGACAATTCTGACATAATGCCCTGCATAAGTTTTCAAGAATAGGCTTTGAGATTTTATATTATATACAATGTTATTTTATTGATCAAAATGTGGGATATCCCTTGACTTGAAGCTTTTGTTGTAAATTTGTATTTATGGTTAAGTATGATTGTCTTAACTTTAGAAAGGCTTATTTCAAAATATTTTATCAATGTGATAAACTAACAAAAATCGAATTAAATCTTGTATTTATTATGTTGTTAATAAAAATAAAGAGTCTGGAAATTAGTACAGAAGTTGCATTTGGTTGAAAGAGATAAAGGTTGCAAGTTAAGTGTTGGTTATTGATTACCACTCATTAAGTCCTAGGCATTTAATCTAAATGATTAAATTATTAATGATCTTGGAAATAATTGATAATTAACTTCCCTAAAAGATAGGAAGTTGTCTTGGAAAGTGGGGAAGGGGAGCTCATAAATGAGATATTAACTATGTTCCACCTATTGGGTGAGGTGGCGGTTAAAAACTACCAACTAATTGGTAGAGAGGGTATTCTACTTTTGTCTTCTTGTTGAAGGGAGTAAGTAGTGTTGAACTGTGGGAAAGAAAGAGAGAAGGACAAAAAGAAAAAGAAAATACTTGTCGACTTGTGCACGAGAGGATGCTTTAGAGGAAAAAGTGTCATTGGATGGGTGGATCTAGCGATCTCTTGTATTAGTTCCAGACTTAAAATTATCAACTCGGTACCCTAAACTTCTCTCTTGTGGTTAGATTTCTTAATTATGAAAGAATCATATCAAATCATATTACTTACTGGTGTGTTTTGTTTTATATGCATTAAATATGCCTTAGTTACTTGTATAAAAGAATTGAGTAGCAATTAGTATGAAGTCAATTTACCTTTTGTATTGTAAATGTTTAATGATTACAAGTACAGTAATTTGTATATAAAAACAATTGAATGTAATTATTTCTTTTAGAGTTTAGATTGTATTCATGCATACAATTAAAAATATACAAGCAGTTATAGAGAAATTATAAACTATGAAAGGAATGTGGAAGGAGTTTTAAGAAATTATACTTGAATGAAATTCCAGAATTAGTGTATCCAGCTGTATACCTGCAATATTGAAGATTTTTTCTTTCTGTGAAAAGAAACCGGTACATTCATTCATATATAAAAGAAAATACATTTTGTATATACACGCAAAATGGTGTATGTTCCTCGAGGATCTTCCTGGATCCTTTGTGGCAAAAAACTTTCCTTGGAAATTACTATCATAATGTATGTTAACATATTTCAAATAACAAAAATAAAATTAGGGAGAAAATATGGTAAAATTAGGAAGAAACGTTGATGTGAACATCACTAGTCCTCCCCTTCTTTCCCTTCTTCTTTTGGACCTGTTTCTAAACCCGGGGTTTGGGATCCACTAGTACCATGGCCAAAAATCCCATTGATGACTTAGTATGATGTTCTTCATCTAACTCAAAACTTTTAGATACATGAGCCCTCTTTGTGCCTCCTAATTCTTCCTCCATCAGGTTCATTTCTAACTATAATTATGTTACATGGATTTGTACTCTAACTGACCCATACTAGTTTTGGATAGAAGCATTATTAACCTAAATGACCCCTTCCTCTTCATATGAACTCTTCATGCTTTCTTCTTCAACCACCTCAGGTGTATGTGAAAATTGCCACCCTCATGGCTTGTGAGTCACTTTCCTGCTTTAGGATATTTTTATCTATGGGCACGAGTTCATCAAATGTCTTGTTTGGAAATAGTTCCTACATTGAAAGTTGTATTCTCATATTCATGATATTGAGACCATTGAAACTTTTAAGCATAATTTGATCTGGTAAGATTGTTTAGATCAATCTCCATGCATATCCCAGCAAAGTTGAAGATGCATTTCTCAATTCTATCATAGTCCCTCTTTTTAAATTTTTCCAACGTGTTACCAATGTCCTCTAGAACCTTATGGTGCCAAAAGGGAAGAGGAAGGTTTGGGAGCCTCACCCAAATCAACATTTTTTATACCACCATGTTTGTAGCATCAAATTTTGGAAACCATGGGGTTGTAAAAAGCCCAACATTTCCCAAAAACCATGGCCCTATGAAAAATAATTTTAACCACAAATAAAGGTCACAATCCTCAATCCAAGAGGAAAAATCCCTTGATGTAATGCTTATGGTTTTGGCCAAAAACCATTAAATCAACATATAATCACCATATATTGCATGGTAGAGAAGAGGGAATTTACCTCTGAAATATCAACTTCCACAGTTGGGGAGAGCTCCATTTGTTGAACAATGCATGGTCCCTGTAAGTTTTGTGATTGTTCAACAGAAGAAGAAGAGGTTTTGTTTTAAAAAAAAAAAATAGAAGAGGGGGTCGTTCCTCTTTTATCTGTAGAACATAGAGCTCCACCCCGCATCCCCACGTTCAGTATTACCATGGAGTCCTTTTATATGTGATAGCCCATTATCTGGCCATAATTTTCCATAAGCCTCCCCTCAAATTAAAGGCATTATTGATGTGCTGGGAAACTCCATCTAACCCCAATATTTTGTTTCAGTTTATTTACTGAGTCAAATCTCCTCACCCAAAATAATGTGGCCTTCCCTGATAAATTTTTTATAAAAAATTGGAAGACCTTATGATCTTTTTCACTTTTTCTATGACTCAGATCATATATGGAGTATCATTGGGCCTCAATGTGAGGGAAATATACTTGAAACAGCATTGAGGGAAAACTTCCTTGTGGACCCAATACCATCGAAACAGAGCATATAAAGAATATTAAAAACTAGGATTATGGGTACTTACGTAGAGCCCCAAATATTTGTGGGTTATGTCACCCTTATGCCCTGAAAACACTAAACCCATTAGTTGCACCGTGAGACTAGAACACATGTTTAAGAAATGACCCCCTTGATCTATTGATATTGTTACTCCAACACAACTAGACTTGCAAAAGTGAGCGCCAACAACGCCACACATCCCATCTATTATTTTGTTCTGAAGGTAAGAATAAAGATTGAAAAAAAAAATAGGGCATCCAACCCCCAGATCTAAACCTCCACCACATAACCAAACCCATAGCATCAGTCGTTGAGTGACTAGCCAAAACTCTGCTAGGGAGGGTGCAAATGAAACTCATACAGAGCCACCATCAGAACTATAAAAATTCCAGTCTTCACTAAAGACCCCATGTTTGTCGTGGGAAGATAAGGGACCACCATCGCCTTGCTTGGTTGTCCCAGAAAACCCAAGCCTAGAAATTTTGCTCTCCATATTTCACTTCAGAAACTTGGTCCTACAATATTGAAGAATTAAATCAGCGGAGACAAAAATAAAGAAATTCATAATCTTATTATAATATTTGTACACAGTGGACCGCTTGGGGTAGCTCAATTAGCAATGGCCGTGGAAATGAAGTCTCACCGAACTAGAAGTCTTGGGTTCAAATCTTGTGCTATCCCCCTGATCAGGGTGAGAAGTTGGACATGATGAAGATATAGTCCTACCAAGCTTACAAAAAAAATTGTGCACAGTGAAAATTAAATAATGGATAAAATGGAAATTCTATAGAAGAATCCTATTTTGTAACTATGGGAAGAATATGTATATTTTGGGAAAAAATAGCATAATTTTGAAAAACAACTATATATATATATATATATAATATATTATATATAATATATATATTATATATTATATATATATATTATATATATATATATATATATATATATATATATTATATATATATATTATATATATATATATATATATATAACCCTAACCACTAGGATATATAAGATAAATCTTTTCCTTTTAACTGTTTATACCTATACATAGGTTCGACCGTTCATGCTAGACATGAGGATGGTCGTGATATATATACCACGACCATCGTCATGTGCTAGCATGAACAGTCGAGACCTATGTATAGGTATAAAACAGTTAAAAGGAAAATATTTATCTTTATATATCCTAGTAGTTAGGGTTTAGATCTTTAAAACCCTAAAGAAAATCAAAATGACCATAATAGAGTTACCAAGTAGAAAAATGTTGTAAGAGGTCTAGGGTTATAGTAAAATTTTAGCCATGGAAAATAGGCTAATACGAAATAAAGGAAAGAAATATGTTGGCTATTATAACAATTATACCTAAGATGAGTTCATTTTCTTGAGAAAAACCCAACAACGAAAAACCCTAGAATTTAAAAGGGTCGAACTGAAAGAGGTGGCAACCAGACAAACCAAGGAACACCTAGAAAGGAAGTATGGAGAATTAATTCTCGAAGTGTAAAGAGATTCATCACATTTGGAATTATTTTATGATAAAAACTTATAAGATAAACCGAACTAATGTTTACCCCCACACACACATGTATATTAACCAGTAAATCCAAATTTCCAGTAGAATAAATGATTTCAAATGTGAAGATTATCAAGGTACATGGTGTCCAGTATTAGGGTTGTTAAACCCAGAAACTCATGTTAAATTTGACAAAATCATATAATGATATCAAACCCCAAGTTACCTGGTCAAATGCGACTCAAAAGCCTTCTTGAGAGTTACAAGTACAAAGAAACCATAGGGAACTCTGTAAAAATAACTACATAAACATTGCAGCAGAGGTACAAGCACATATTTGAAATAAAAACCATTATTTTGAGTACCTTTGAATGAAATCTAAAGGAATCAAGTATTTCGAAGAAAACATCTTGTAAATTAAAAAGAATTTGACAGTAGAAACACGTCAATAAGTAACTAGTCATATCTTTAAGAAATTTAACCTGAAGCATGAATGCACCACATCCTCGCTACAGGTTTGAGAACAATTAAAGGAATTAACCATACTCAGTAATTGAAACCCCATAGTATCGACACTCACAGGTCTCGAAGATCATAGAGCTCTATCCAAATACGAGTGAAAGAATGAATTCACGAACTGAAGGACAGGTAACCATTGAAACTAATTAAAACCCTAAAATGTTGCTCACTGTTTATTTGCACAGAAATAATATTAATCGTTGATCGTAGGGTTGTTCATAGAACTCGGGTTACAACGACAAGTCAACACATGGAAGCATGTGTGTGCACCAAGTTTTGAAAAGATCCACAGGTCTTCAACATAGTATACCACATGTAAAACACATATAAAGAATTAGCAAAGTAAAGAAGTGCTCTCCAGGTGGTAAATATATATATCATGTTTATAATGAAGGCCTCATAATGTACAAGTGTGTATGGTGATTACGATTCGTGATATGAACAAATCCTCTGAAGAAAAATTATATGATGGAAAGGTTATAGTTCAAGAATTTGAGCCTCAGCCAAATTGGACATTGCCAGAAATAGAAATAAACAAGTAATATAAGATACCTGCTTTCCAGTTTAGAGCTGCTCAGCTGTTTCGCTTTACTTCTGTGAATATACCAATTTCTACTGATCAGAAAGTCTATCAGATTCCTTTGATTAAAAAAGAAGATATTGAATGGGGCTTGGAACATGGGTTCAAATATGTTCATATAGGCATGATACAATTTGGAATTAATCCACTTGTTAGACTTGGATTAAACACTTCTTGCCTAACTTGTGTTTTGGATACTAGACTCAATGGTTTTAATGTCGCCCCACAGACTTTGATTGCTCAGCTCCATTCTTCTATCTGTCTTCGATTTGTTTCAAGCACAATGCCACCTCTCAATCCTAAACTGTGCCCAAGAGCTCTGAAAGAAGGAGTAATAGTTGGTCCTGGTAATACTGCCCCTTTGCAAATAGGATTTTCATAATGCACTTTGCCAGAAGAATGGAATAGCACTTATGTTCCATTATCTCAAAGATATCCTCAACTGCAAACGGAAAGAGAGCCAAGGAAATTGTCTGTTGTCAAGCATTTTGATGGTTCTTCTAGTCTCAGGTTCACAGGTCCTCGTCTAGTCAGATCTATGACCACTCTGGATAGGTCTCCCTTTATAGAAAGCCGAGACAGTATAAGAGCAGTAATACCTCCTTCACCATCACCGTCCATATATTCTGCTCCTAAAAGAAACCAAAAGAAACAGCTTGCCCATAAATCTGATGATTGCCAATTCTGTGTATCTGGTCCATCTTCCGGTTTCCAACTTGAAGATCAGAAGCTTGAACCAATATTGCCTGATATAAAAAGCTTTAGCCTTCCCAGAGCCTCACAGGATCCAGTTGCAAAGATTAACGAAAGATATCTAGAGCCGGCTAACTCTAGAAAAACTTTCAAGAATGGTACTCTGAAGACAGATTTCCAATGGATACAAATGAATAATATGTCAGATACAGAGCAGTCTGATATAGAGAAGATGCACAATTATACAAACTATCAGATTGTTTGTATGTTGCAAAATATAGATGATATAGCGAAAGATGTGCTAGAGATTAAAGAACATATAAAGAAAATGCACACAAGTTATAATGAATGTTTGGGAATTCAGAATGAGTACAAACAACAGTTGAATGATGTCAATTCCAACATGGGAATAATCTCCAAGTCCCTTGAACACCTGAGAGAGGCACTACCACATCCTACTTCTCCACCTCATTATAGAGAAGTAGCTCTTTCAGCCTTAAAGCTAAAGTTTTCCTCTAGTACAGCAGAGCCAAAAGAGGGTCTTAGAAGTATTTTGTTCAAAAACATTGACAATATAGATACTGCTAAGATTGAAAAGGTAAGAACAGGAATAATGTTAGCTAGAGAAAAAACAGACTTAATGAGAAATAGGCTAACTACCTTTCCTAGTATTGAAAGTCTGAAGTTACCAAAGGGCTACGTCAGCCTCAAATCCTTTGTGGAAAATGGCCAACCTTCTACTCCAAAAATTTTGGCCATGTCTGGTGTTACCTCTAATTCTGCAGACCATACCCAAGGAGAAACTGGTTCTAAAAGAGATAGAGGTGATACATTTTCATTCTCACATAAAGGAAAGAAGGGTGACGGGGATACTTTTGCACATAGTGCATCAGCTGATAGTCCTTTTTCTAGATTCAAAGATAATTTAGGAAGTGTCCCTGCCAAATTTGAAAATCCGTCAGCTAAAGGATTTGGTAATACACTTTTGGTAAATATTGACTGTATGAAAGGTGAAGATGTCATAACAGTCCTGCACAATGTGCATGCTTGGGCACTACAGAGAAAAGCTGAAACTAAAGCACCATGGTCAGATATAGTTACACAAATTGTTTGGTCTTTCACCGGCATTCTGAAACAATGGTGGGAAAAATTGTCTGAAGAAGAAATGAACAATATTATTGAACATCCAACAGATCCCCTGAGAGCCATTTTTGGTGCACTCAAACATGAATTCATAGGAGTCGTGCCAGAGAATTCAGCACATCATGGCCAACTCTTTTTATCTCAAAGATTGTGTAACATAGATTATTTACATGATTATTACCGTGTTATGCAAAAACTCCTTTATCAAGCAGCAGATCCTCACAATGTTGCTTATCTGAGGTATTACATAGCTTCAATGTCAGGGAAAATTCCAGATTTGATTAATCAGTATATTGAGGCCAACAAAATACAAATTGAAAATTCTTCATTTGCTGCAGTACACCAGATGATAGTATCAATCCTGCAAAGAGAATGTGCATCAGAAAAAGCTAAAAAGAATTTCAAAAAACAGATGCATTTTAGTACAAAATTCTGCAATAATTTTGCAGAAACTTATGATTTTGGATGTAGAAGCAAATCTAACAAGAAGGTGCCTAAAGTTTCATGTTCATGCCAGACAGACAAGTATACACCAAGAAAGAAATACTATCCTTCTAAATTTTCTCAAAAGAGGAGGACAGTATTTAGAAAAAGAGCAAAGCCTTCTAAAAGGGTGACCTGTTTTATATGTGGAAAAGAAGGCCATTATGCAAATGCATGCAAGGACAAAAAGAATAAAAAACAACTCAAGATTATGGACGTCTTCACTTCAGTCCATAATCCGGAAGATTGGGATCTCATATCCCACTCAGATGGAGAATATTTTGAAATATCCAGTGATTCTTCTGATTCAGACATTGAGGATTTGCCTAATATCAGCAAACTAAGGTTAGAATCTGATTCTTCTGATTCTGATGAAACTTTTATTGCTGACATTAAGATGTTTTCTTTCAATAAAACAGATAATTTGCAGAATCAGATTAACGACATAAAGGCACAATTAGCTCAGCTTGCACCAGCCCAGTTAACAGCCAGGAAAAGATTGAAAGAAAAGTTGGAGAATTTAGAAAAACAATTGCCTTCTAGAAGGATTACTAAGAATGAGTATTTCGTCTTTAGTGTGACTCTTTGGAGATTCCGGTCACGGAATCCGGCGGAAAAAATTGAGGTTAAATCTTGATTTGTATTATTTAAAATGGTTTTTTAACGACATATTTGGATTCAGCACCATGAAAAACCTCTATGACACTTTGATTGTGCAGAAATTACCTATCAAACTTGCGATTTCAATAAATTGCTGCCGGATTTTAGAGAAATTTGACAAGAAAAACCCACCGGAAAAGCCTCCAAAAAGTCGCACTAAAGACTACTGCTAAAACTAATACATTTTGAGAAAACACGATTACTCATACCGGTATAAAAAGAGTTGAAGCTAGGAAAAAAAATTAGTTAAGAATAGAATTCAAGAAAAAAGAGATGAATACTTTTGTAAATTTCAATAATAGATGTGTTTTATAAGAAAACAATTATGAAATAAGTTATAAAATCATGCGTACTTTAGTAAAAAAAAAATGTGCTTAGTGTGTCAATGAGGTTTATTATAAAATGAAAATGAACTTTCAACAACAATTTTGGCTGTCAAAAATATGTTACATATTTGTGTTTATTTTAATCATATCTATGATAATTCGCATTTGAATCTAGGTACAATTCTTGTCACTGTAATTTGTTTGGTTACTATTGAAGAATTTTCAAGCACAAATATTGATTACTTTATTCTAATTTTGAATATGTTTACCAATTTTGTGAAGTGCTTTGAGAGAGGATGTTTTTGCATAAGTTATCTTTGTTTGACAATATTTAATTCATATGTGCCTTGGCTTTGCACATGTCTTATTTCACATATCGCTTAGTTTAAAAACTACTTATAATATTATTTTTATTTTTAGGTGGTCAGTTCAATAATCAAAGACGTTTCTGTAAAATATTTACTCGAATTGCAAAAAAAACATCAATGCACATTTTTCCATTTTTCCTTAGCTTTTCACATATCTTCTTGCACAAATCTCTTACTTTTACCAATGTTAAATTGCTAGTAATACTTTTTTCAATAGAGGCGCTTGCAACATAGATCAATAGGCATTAGCAAATGAGCAAGACTATCATTGTTCATTTTGTTTATATGTAAATGGCATTGGAAATCTAAATACAGTTATCGGTAGAGATTTCAACTCCATACACGTGTTGCGTAGGTTTAAATGCCATTTTTATTTTTCCATGTTTCTATACGAGTAGTTAGAATAATATAGAGAGAAGCTAACGTCTAATTACCTTCTGCACAAGTGGATTTGAAACTGATTCTAATCTATGTGAGTATGTGAGGCGAGCCATAAATATTTTTTTAATATTGGATGTTGAGTTGTCTGCACCGAATTTAGTATCCGTCACTCCAGGTTCCCGCACTAGTCAATAAAATATCCAATGAAAACATATAATGAGGGCAAGTTTTACTATTTTGATATTGAAACCTTGTAGTTATATATTTTAATCTTTTAAAATTCGAGAAGTGTTATATATTTGAATCCTTTGTTTTTAACTAAGTTAACTTCGTTGTACGAAGTGTGGTAATGCAGACAAAGCTTTCATCGTTCTTCTTATGTATTCTACACAACGAAAGCTTCTTCCTCACCTCCACACTTCGCACAATGAAAGTGTAACGCATATTATGGTTATATACATCGAAATCCAATGTAAACTAAAGTACTATGTTAGACAGTTACACTGCAAAATAAATATTCAATGGACATTCATTCACACCAAACGAATTATTGTTTTATTTTTTTATATTGTAATATATCTAGCAAGATGAAAACGATTTTTAATATTTGCATTTTAATGATACAAAATATGTGTTTTCTTATCAAATGTAAAAGGTCAAATGTTTTTAGTGTGCGAAATAATGAATGTGCAGAAAATTGTTGTGTGCAGGAGAACCTTTACATCATGATTTTCCCATCCCTGCATGCATTTCCCCTCTACACAAATCGATGTCATGTAATATTTCTTCTGCACATTTCAATTGTGTGCATCTCTGTCTTGGGTTAATAATCTATATTTCATTTCATTCTCTTCACAAACTTGGATCAGTGGTATTGGAGAGATCTTCTTTTTCGTTCTCTTTTTGTGCATGTCCCCAAGGTATCAATTTTCATGATTTTTTGACACATATGAAATGTCATATAAACTTAATCAATGTTTGGTGGTATGCATTAATGTCTATTAAAATATTAATTAAGGCTTAATTCTACGACTAACAAAAGCTACACTCTCTGTAAATCTAAATATACTTCTTAAATGTATATAAACATAATATAAGGGATGTGATAGTGCAAGTAATACTTAATCGACATGTAATCAAGACATCATTCAAGTGCTTAATAGAATTTATTATCATTGTGTAATGATTAGTGGTTGTAAACAAAGCAACAAGGTGCATAGGACTCTACACTTACCATTAAAAAATTAGATGTAAAATGTTTCGGTATTTTTTTGGCCAATCGACACGTAATTAGTCCATTGTACATTGTGTGTCGAGTACCTATCAAAGCAAATTGCAATAATGAGAAGTGATGCCACGTAGAATAGATTATTTTTATCAAATAAAACATGTGGAGATCGACATAGTCGTGGATACCAGTTCAACCATGAAGTCATTATGTGGTAGAGCTAGTTGACCGTGTCCATGCACAATAATTCTATTTGGTTGTATTGACAACATGTACACTAATTGTCGTGATGAAAGTGAATTCTTATTTATCCTAGTTCATAAATTTTTTGCCACTTAGTACACGTGTACCAATGATATTAAAGCAATAGCAATTTTCATAGTAGAGGAATAAGATGGTTTTGGAATTTCGATATTTATTTCCACTACTTCCCGTGAATGCCCACTTTGGTATTTTTAATTGTTATTTATTGATATTGTTCTATGTAACATTTTTCACATGCCAAATAGTAACAATTATTGTTATATAGCATATCGAGACATCTATAGTTAAACGACATTGAGAATGTTAAATGGTAGCAGAGGAATGAAAAAAGTTATTTGCACTGATATGATTAACTTACTTGCTCTTATCCATGGGAACTTCCAGTGGTTGATTGCTTATAAGTAGTATATGAACCAGCCAACAAAGGAGAAGAATAACAATAATATTTGGAGTAGTGAATTGACAAGTGTGACATGTGTTCCAAAAGTCTTCAATTTCAGACAAATAAACGAACGCATTGAACATAAAGCTATTGGCATAAACTAATAATTCATGGTTCGTGGAATTAGTCGATGAATACTTTTGTGAGAAATCATGAATGTAGAAGACAATCGCCACTTCAACAATTGTAATCCTCTCTTTCTATTTGCATCTGATATATACATAAACCAAAGTTTTCATTGTAAAAACTTTAATAAGTGAAAATGGCGCTCTAATTAATTAATATGTAGAGTTGTGCGGGAGGGAGGTATGTGGAAGAAATGTACGAGGAGAATGTATTTCTGAATGAGAGTTTATGTTCCTTTCTTTGTACATTCGGCTTGAATGCATTGTGACAGTTAGTATTGTTGGGTGTGGAGCCTGATTATCCTCTTGATTGTTCAGAGGTTTTTTGTTTTAGCTACGTTGGATCCCTGTTCCTAATAGGGAAAAAAACTCTGCCCATTTAATCGTCACCAAGGGGGTCCATGGGGGGGGGCAATAATGATTTTATGATCCCCCCCTGGAGGGGGTTCGGGGGCAGTGCCCCCAAAGCTAAAAATAGATGCAAAGTTTCCTCATAAAATATTGTAACTTCGTAGTCAATCTCGGCTATCCAATAGGCAGATGATCTGATGGTAGAAGTTATGTTAATTTAGGTTTTTTTCCCTAGAAGGAAACCCTCGGTTTATATGAGGGAATTGTATTAAAGTTGGGTATTATTAATCTTAGCGAGAAAGAGAGAGGAGACGATGTGAGAGCGAAGAGGAAATTACAACGGATCTGTTGTAGGTTGTATCTCTTCACTTGTTGGATAATATAAAAGGAAGGACTGGTTATTTCTTCGTCGACGTAGCCCAAATTGGGTGAACCACTTATACATGTGTCTCTCTTGCTTTATATGTTTCTGTGTTTGTGTTTCCATAATATTTTGTATATTTCATTGCTCTATTAATTAATTTCTAACGAGCTTTGTACTGTAGTCTTCAAAACCATGTGTTAGGTTATTCATAGATGAAATTTGGTTCAACCTTTTTTGTAATCTTATATCAATTAAAACGAATCGACATCGACATAGTGGTAGGGACCAACTCAGCCATCAAGTCGATTCATGGTAGAAGTAGTTGAACACGTCTCTGCATAATATTTGTTTGTGATTGTCCTTGAAGAATATTCTATTTACAATTATTATTCATAGTCTCTAAGCTAATTGTCATGAAGGAAGACAATTCATATTTATTTTATATCATAAATACTTGTACCTTTTGACACGTATATCAATGATATTAAAGCAGGAGAAAAGTGCAAAGTAAATGGATAAGATGGTTTTCAAAATTTCAAGATTCATTTCCATTACTTCCCATAAATGTTGCCTTTGATATCTTCAATTTCTATTTATTGAGAGTGTTGTGTGTAATAGTTTTCACATTAGAAATAGTGACAACTAGTGATTGTGAAGGGAGCGTAGAATTGGAAAGTTAAATGAGATTGAGAGCATTATTGATTAATAGAGTATTTTTTAGTACAAAGCGAAAATGGGTAGCAAAGGAAGGAAAATGGTTGTTTGCACTGATACGGTTAACTTACTTGCTCCTATAAATGATAACTTTAATTGATCGAATGGATATGATCAGTATGTGAGTCTATTGATGAAAAAGAAAAGAAGCAACAATATTTGGACTAACAAATTGGTGAATGTTGCATGTGTTCCAAAACTCTTTGATTTCAGAGAAATTGTTTATCTGTGTGCAAACATTTTGATTCAAGAACAAGAACAATTATATTAGTAGTGAATAAGTATTTAAAATGGTTCGAAGCAAATAGTTTCCTAAACTCATAAGAACATGGAGTTAACATTATTTGACAATTCATTTCCCCAACTTCTCAAGTTCCTTCGCATCTTTCTCACCTACATATTTGTTTTTTTACATAATTATCTAAGGGTTTCTATTGGATCTTTGCCTGCCTAATGGGCCCAGGAACTACAAAAAATGTCCCAAAATCCATTCTCTATTTGCTTTATTACTGATACAAAACTTATTTTATATTCAACTTAGCTAATTTGTTTTCCAATGAATTATTTTTTCAGTTAGTCAATTTGTTCAGAAACAATAACTTCTTTATGATGCCATGTCCTTGATGACTTACCCTATTAACCTAAATTGAATTCCATTGAAGAAAAAACGCAATTCATGTAACCCATTAAGTAGAAGCAAATAATTTATTTAAATACTTGTCTAATCCAAAATGTCTTTGCACAACAAATCATTTACATGATAATTGGACAAAAGCCAAATCGAATATCTGTGCAAGGCCAAGTTTTCGTATGGGGCGAAGGAATTCATGAAGATAGAGAAAATAATATGGTTATTTGAAATTATGTATTTAAAAGTGAGCCACTGTTGTAGCCAAAACTTGTTATAGATATGTATTTTATTGTTGAAATTTGTAGGCAATAGTGTAACTGGCTAGTTATTCTTAAAAGCAAAAAAAAAAAAAAAAAAAAAAAAAAAAAAATCTTTGCAAATTGTTGTTCGTCAAGTCGTTATGAACAATGTAGTTTATGTTGCAGAATTTACATAGTCTTTGGATACTTTTAACTTAAGAGAAGTTGAAACCAATCGAGGCTTTGATCTAGTGGGATTGTCGAGCCTCCATTTTGTCTAAGTTTTCCACATATTTTTGCCCGAAATCTTTTATGTCATTATCATTTTGCATATTTTAGAGGTATTATATAGGAATTATGAGGTAATATGCTAGTATTTAATGAATTTCCTATGTTTTTCATGTTTTGAAGAATTTATGTGGAAAGGTTACTAATGATGTCTATGTGGAGGTCATTCTTGTGGCAGGTGTATAATTCTTGTTCAATCATTACAGTTCATGTTCCAGCAGCATAATTCTTGTTCATGTAGTGCAGTTCATGTTCCCACCTCCAAGATTATCATATATCCAGCTATCGTGAGGAAAACTAAGCACGTGCGTTTTGTGAAGCAAAGGTCGAAGATGGTATGTTATTCCTCTAATTGTGCCTAGGTTCCTTGAGCAAGCATGAAATTCATGGTAAAAAATTAGGTCAAATTCCTTCTATGAACAGTCGGTCTTCCTACGAATGAATAGTAATGATCCTACTAGTCTATTGTTGTTACTAGATTATTAACAATTCATATCTAAGTTGGGGATGTATTTGCCTTGTATAAAGACTCATATCATATTATAATCCTAAAAATAAGCATAAGAATTGGTTAGTGATCCATGAAATCTGACCCATCAGTTTTGTTCATAGCTAGGATTTTCATACAAATATGTGGAAGGACTTGTAATGAGAGTTAGTAGACTAATTAATAAGAAATAGAGGGAAGCTAACGGAGAAGTTTGTTGTTTTAGTGGGATGATCCTAGGAGGGTACCACTGAGACCAAGCTATGTCTTATTTTATGCTCATGTAACAGACTTCAAGAGTTAATACAAGTTGACACTCGATCTACATTTGTTGTATTTTAGCTTTCTGGAATTGTGATTTAATTTTTATAAGGGCAATGAGTTGGGTGCTCTGGGCCCACCAGCCATCCTGTTGTCCCTTGCCTCTTAGGATTTATTGCATTATATTTTGATAGATGCATAGTGTGAGATTGTAGTTTAATTCAGTAGAGGTTTCTAGTTTAATTTTCCACCTCGTGTTTATGTTAAAGCTTTGTGTGTTAATTATTTGTATGGATTTGATTAATGAGTATATATGAATAGTTACCTACTGAAAATACATTATTGTATCTCAATTTTCAACATGTTAAAGCTTTGATCAAACCCTGCCCTGTCATCGGTCTTGGTACTTTACCTAATTTTATTTATGAACATTTTGATGTCCTGAATATTGAAATTGTAAAGACAAAGTGTGGAGATCAGTTCAGGTATGATCTGACATAATTTTACTGAGCTTCTATGAAAACTTTGAATCATTGAATTCTCTTCTCTGAGATACCTTTTAAGCTATTCATACAAAGTTACATTCTTAAAGAATGTTTGATCAAATTGACATGTCATTGGAAGAGTTTCCTCGCCTCGAAGTTGTTGTGGTGAGCTCGTGATAATTTGATCAATAAGATTAATTAATCATATGTGGAATGCATAACCATGAATGGATCTTTAATACATAAATAACTAGGGTTTTATGAGAACGATATTAATGTCAATTTAACTTTCACGCAATTGAATCTTCCTTTGCAAACAATCTTAACATTTTTTTCGATGCCAAAATTCGTATGAGAAGAGTTTTCATTATCTAATATTGAAGCTTGGAAGTTGGATTAATCTTGTTTTGTCTTGCCTATACTCTTGGTTAACTCTTTACTTTTGTCTTAAGAAAACAATGATCGAAACATTGCATCTTTTTTTTCCTCTTTTGAGAAGTGATGTTTACACAATCTATAATTTCCTTTAGTAACTATACCTCTGCATTTAGACAATACTCAATGATTCTCTACATTTAGACAGCATTCAATGATTCTCTAGAATAGGGTAAGGTTTTGAATTTATATGGCATGACTTTGTTTTTCTTGTGAGGAATTCTTGGTTTTATTGTAGAGGGTATGGACCTTGAGGATTGTGAATGCTTTTCTCCTTTGCAAACATAGCAGGTTATCTCTGAGAAGAACTTAGAACAGTCTTGCCCTTTCTATTTCTAGAGTGGATTGTCATCCTAAAGAATTGAATGAGACCTACATCCCCATGTCCCCTAGATAACTGAGGTAAAACTTTCTGTTGGAAGTTCTCAATACAGAAGAGGAGCCAGGAGTAGGATCTTTGTGTGCTATCTTACTTTGAAAGTTTTGTTCCTGAGTGATACCTTTGAATTGTTTACAAGAGCTTGATTGATAGTAAAGAGGATTCACATAATTCTAAAATATTCTTTGGCATTTACTGTGTTGCACCTCGAAGCTTACACAACCCGAATTGACACATTAAATGTTGGTACATTAATCTCGCATTTATAACTCCCAATAGTTTGGCGTCGTTGTCGGGGAGGCACGAGGAGATAGGACCTTGGTAATATGGATTTTGTATTAGTCAAATTTCTTCTTGAGTTAGTTTCCCTTCTGCAATATTTTCCTTTTGGAAGTTTTTTTTACTGGGTGATGCAATTTGGGTTGGTTTGCTCTTACAAAATTTTATTTCTTTCTGCACATTTTTTGTTTCCATTTTTTGGTGTTGTAAGAACAACCCCCCCCCCCCACCGCTCTAATCCATGTGCTTACTTGACCTGCTAGCTAGGGGGAGAAAAATGCCAAATATCATTATCAAAGATGCTACTCCAAGAGTTTTCTCAAATTCTAGCAGCAGTTGGGGTCTCTTCTTCTCAGGAAAAACAGATTTTGGCAGCAATTAGAAACATATATATTCCTCCAGAATTAAAGATTCATGAATATTTGGAGGATTTTCCTGAGGAAATTGAAGGTCCATGGATCATATTTGATTAGGACATACCATAAGAAGAAAATATCGATCTTTATCATCTATACCAGTCTGCACTTTAGGAGACAATTAGAAAGACTTGGAAGATTTTCATGACATAATAAAGGAAGATGCACCGACTCTTACCTACGAATCAAACAACCAATAATATATGGATCCCATTGAATCTTGGTTTCAGATGATTTTCAGCACCCATTCTTCTTGTTGTAACATTATTTGGTTTTGAAAAGTTAGTATATTAGTCAAAAATAATTTTAAAATGTTAAGTTAGGATATGGATGCAAAAGAAAGAAAAATTAAAATGTTACGACAATTTAATATTTTATAGGCATCCATATCAATAAAATGATAGGAGTTATCTACCCTAAAGAAAGAAGGCAAAAGAAAGTAAAATGTTAGGGAAGCAAAAATAAAACAAAAGCCTCATATACATACAAAAATAAATGCAAAGACTACTAGTCCAAATCTGCCACATCACAAAAATGTTAGATTTTGTTAATATATGATTAATTCCATAATCGGGATTATTTATTTAGTTATAAATTTTGGCATTTCAAGTTATACTATAAAGCACATTTGATTAGACCCGAGTAAATAAACGAAAAAAATGGCTTGTCGGTTTTGAATAAGAAAGGCGCATGATTCGATGGTTGATCTACCCCCCACCCGAATCAACATCGTGGAGAGCTTTCGCACCCCCCTCGATCGTTTCTCGTTAACGTGATCGGGGGGGTCCACAAAGCGGTTTTCATGGCGAGCGCCCTGACCTTACGTGTCGCCACCACATCACTCTGTCCCCTGCCCCCCGCAAACCACTTGTGGTTTCCCTCCGCCAACGGCTCTTCCACCCTGCCAAAGTCGTTATCCCCCAACTAATCCCGAGATGGCATATCACATATCCATTGCCTATTCCTCTCATCTGTTACCCCCTTGCATGCTTATTGCCCCATTTGTCATGCTCGTTATATCCACTTATTGCGTCCCAAATCTTATGCATAAAAGCACTACGGTTATCAATAAATCTGATACCCCTTCTTGCATCTTATAAATAAAACGAAACCTGCCTTTTTGTAACTTTATTCTAATTATTTTCAATTGTTTGCAGGTTTACAGTGTTGTATAACTTCTTTCCTTTTGCTCATTCTGTCACCTATAACCACTTTTCTTCATGTCTGGCACCATGGCCCCAAAAGAAAAAACTAAGAAGCAAAGCATAGGGGAAAGTACTGCTACCCCAACCCAGCTTGACCTTGACCATATCCCGCTAGTCGATTCACTGTTTAAAGTTGCAGAAGCCAAGTGTGAGTTTGATTTTCATGAACTACACTTGTGGCTTAAACAGAATTATCTCGACCAAGCAAGATCTGATTAGGCTTTAGGAATCCCTGTTACCTTTCTATAGTTCCCCATAAACACATGAATTCCCTGGCCTTATTACCTGGTGTCAAGCCAAGTATGATCCTAGGAAAAGGGTAGTCATGGCTCAAAATGGAGACATTCTGATAACTATTTATGCTCAAACCATAAATGAAATGCTCTTAATTCCTCAAATTGACTCTTTGACTCAGTTTTCACCAGCAACACTTATGGATCTGTGCCATAAGTTAAACTTCCCACAAAGAGCCCAAATATTCGAAATATTTTTTCCTAAGGATGCAAAATTTCCCAAAAGAAATCCACCTTACTCAACTGCCATGTTTCCTTAAGCCTCCAGACATTGCATTTCCTTGCTATCTTATTTATTAGGATACCTTGATGACCAGTTTTTTGATGAGGTTATCCTTGGTTTCTTATCCATCTTTAATAAAGATCAACAAATAGCATTCATGTATAATTACAGCCAATTCTTGGCTAATAATATACATGAACAATTCATGAACTTCACTATGCAGGGGGGGGTGTTCAATTACAACTCTATAATTATCCACATACTTCCTTTTCAACAGGGTGATCTGTTACCTATCAAACTCAGCAAGCAGGATGAACAAGGAGTGAATCAATCAGTGATTCACTAGGCAAAAATGGTCAAGACAACTTCTACCTCATCATTTGTAGAATTTATAGATGCATTCATACATCCAGTGGCACAGCTCCTTAACAGTCAGACAGAGCCCAGGTTTGGGGATGAAATTAAGAGGATCCTACACTTCAGTGAACAAACCAAAATTGGTCATTGATATTTATATCAGAACTACACTGAGATAAGAATATATGGTTGTGAGCTTGCACCATACAAGCTACTTGAATATGTTCCTTTGAGAATATTTTCTCTCGAATATATTAGGCAGATGATTCACATGGATGAGCTACATTTTGTGTCAGGTAAAATAAAGTCTTCGTTCAAGCTTAAAGCACAGATTGGGTCATCTATTTGCAACACCAGATCAGTGTTGGAAATAATACTGAGAGGGGGGGTGAATCAGTATTATCAGGTCAATTATTTTCAATTCATACACAGATTTGTATACGCTACTTAGGTTAGAGAAACCAGCGTATATACGCAACTTCAGTTAAGGAAACTAGCGTACAACTTATAATTTAATTATTCTTCAGATGTTGATGTCAGAACCACATAAACATTAACCAGGAACAGAGAAATAATGTAGACAGTCACACACAAGAACACAAGATATAAGGTGGAAACCCAATGTGGGTGAAAACCACCTGCTGTAATTTGTCTCTATCTTCTTTCAATTAGAAACTTCTTTTTACAATGATTTTGTGCTGGTGCAGTCTTATACCAGTACGCAGAATACAACCTATAGAAGGCTACAAC
This sequence comes from Pinus taeda, assembly GCA_000404065.3. Lineage (NCBI taxonomy): Eukaryota > Viridiplantae > Streptophyta > Pinopsida > Pinales > Pinaceae > Pinus > Pinus taeda. The sequence goes on from APFE031584357.1 coordinate 91,385, forward strand.
CTTCTCTCATTCTCTAGCTTCTCCTGGAAGGGAGCTACAACCCCCTTAGCTCTTGTACTAGTGAGTACTAGTATGTAGGTGCTGACCTATAGAAGGCTACAACCTTCTCTTTTCTTCCAGGGACCACGTTTCATAAATTTTCAGACTGGATCCATGAATATCATCAATCAAACATCAAGTGTATCTGCATCAATCAATCTCCTTTGTACAAACCAAAACAGAATCAACCAAACACTTCTCTAAATGTTGTAACCAGAAAATAGTAATAGTAACCAGACACCAAATCTGAACCCAAAACACTGCAGCAATAAGTAGAGGCAGCTAAAGCATATTTCATGAGACGTACGCTACTTCAAAATGAGAAACCTGGGTACATACGCATCTGTCTCAAGACTAACCAGCATATACGCAGTCTTCTCTCGCTGAACCTGCGTGTATGCGTGCCTCTGATCTGTCGAACCTGCGTACAAATCTATAAAAGATAATTTACCGCTTTTCACTTTATCAAACATCAGTTATACCGAATTTATCAGAGTTATAGATCTAATCATGTGCTCATTATAACAGATCAAGAATCACACAATGATACTACTATTCAAGCCTTAAAATCTTGATTCATCAATAGAACTTATCCATCTTTTAGCACTCAGGTTCCTCCTTGGTTCAGGTCCAGCAATGCAACATAAACCAATCACCAGTTTTCCAAATCTTGCTCCTCTTAAGATATTCAACACTTTAGTCGATACTCTTTCCAAATGATCTCCTTCCCTTTTTATAGTCTTAGGCCTTACTCAAACCATGGTCCAAAACCATTAAGAACCAATACTAGGGACAAAATACTTGGGTTCAACACTTTGGATGCAATACCAAGGACCAAAACCATAGGTTCAAATATGTCAGACTAAATACCATGGACCAAACATAAATTTTCCCACATGTACGCGCTTTTCTTTGCATGAAAGTGTGTGCATACGTATACGCGCCTTTTGGTGATCCAGCGTGTATATGCGACTTTGCTGAGAGGAACCTGCGTATACCTTATTTTCTTCCATTCTGAGTGCCTGAGTTGTGATCTGCCATTTGAGTGAGTTGCCATCAAGGACAACACCTATGCCATAGTGCCAAACCAGTGTCATAATGCCAACAATCTCCCCCTTTGGACTTGATGGCAACCCCAAGTCACTCAAAATCATCCTCCCCCTTTAACATCAAGGGCAAAGGGTTATGCTCCCCCTATGTACATGCTGAATTATCTATTCTGTTGTGCTGTCCAAGCTCCCCCTGACTGTAGGCAAGGTCTGCAAGAAGATGTTTTTCAAAATAACCATGACTTTATAAAATATAGATGACCTTCCTACCACCAAAGACTCATACATACATCAATCTCCCAACCAAGTGGGGATACACCAAGAATTTACACATGATAACAACAAGAACATTACTTTATCCATCCCAGGTATAGTGGCGAAACCAAAATAGGTCGTTACATGACCTTGATAAGAAAAGAAATACATGACATACAGAGAAATATCTTCAGCAAGACACAATTATCTGTCAATCATCATGTTCTCGCTTTGCACCTGTTCCACCTGAAATCCAAACCACTGTGAATTTGAATCAAGATCTTCTAAGATAATGCCAACAATGCATCATTAGAAGAATATATATGCTCCCCCTAAAACTGTGCCAAATGGTCTCTGTCAGACCCATATCAGACTCTTTTTACCCAGATCCTGGCCCACTGATTGTCTTCAACTGACATATACGCGACTGTATCCACATAAAACGGCGTATGTACACGTATCAACCTCATGAAACTCGCGTACAACCATAAACAAGATTCAACAGCAAGATGATGCGTCAACTACCCCCAGCTTCTATCTGAGGTACTCAAATGTCTCCCTGGGTGGTGGTTTGGTAAGTATATCAGCAACTTGTTCCTTAGAGGGAACATACTCCAATTTGACCTTTTGTTCAAGCACTTGTTCCCGGAGAAAATGATACTTGATAGGTATGTGCTTAGTCTTTGAATGCATGACAGGATCCTTTGAAATATTGATTGCACTTGTATTATCACAGAAGATGGAGATAGGTGGAGTACAATGATTTGAAAATCTTGCAAAGTTTGCATGATACAAAGGAGTTGTGTGCAGCAAGATGCAGCAACCACATATTTTGCTTCAGTTGTAGATAAAGTAATTGAACTTTGTTTCTTGTTGAACCAAGATACTAATCTAGAACCCATAAAGAATGCACCCCCACTAGTGCTTTTCCTGTCATCCACACTTCCTGCCCAATCTGCATCTGTATATGCATGAAGTGTGAGATCTGCATCTCTAGGATACCATAAGCCATAGTTTTGTGTTCCTTGAAGATATTTGAAAATCATCTTAACTGCCTGAAGGTGTGATCCCTTTGGATTTGCCTGAAATCTTCCAACTATTCCCATTGCATGCATGATGTCTGGCCGAGTACCTGTCAAATAGAGTAGGCTACCAATCATAGATCTATAGGTTGGTTGATGTACTGTTGTTGATTCATCATTAGCGCTAAGGCTGCACATTGTTACCATAGGGGTACATACCGGTTTCGAATCTTCCATGCCATATTTCTTCAAGATCTGCTTTAGGTACTTGGTTTGTGATAAAAAGATACCGTCTTTATTTTGTTGGATTTGTAAACCAAGGAAATATGTCAGTTCACCAAGCAAGGGAATTTCAAATTATTTCTGCATCACCAAAGCAAAGTTTTGACTTATGGCTTCTTCATTGCTGCCAAAGATGATATCATAAACATACACAACAAGAATTAGCAATTTATCATTATCAATTTTTATATATAGATTGCTATCTGCTGATCCTTTTGAAAAACCTTGTTGATGAAGGTATTTGTCTAAACGATAATACCAAGCCCTTGGAGCTTGTTTAAGACCATAGAGTGCCTTCTTAAGTATGCATACAAGTTTAGGATCATTTCCAAGGATGAATCCATCTGGTTGCTCAATAGACACTTCTTCTTCTAACTCCCCATTTAAAAATGTTGATTTCACATCCATTTGAAATACTTTGAACTTCTGAAGGAACATTCTTATTGCCTCAAGTCTAGCAACTGGTGCAAAAGTTTCTTCAAAGTCTATACCTTCTTGTTGAGCATACCCTTTACAAACAAGTATGGCCTTGTTCCTAATAACTTCTCCATTTTCATTCGGCTTGTTTTTGAATATCCATTTTGCCCCTTTGACATTCTTATCTTTTGGTATAGGAACCAACGCCCAAGTGTTATTCTTTTCAATCTGGTCAAGTTCATCATCCATGGCCTTGACCCAGCATTCATCTTTACATGCTTCTCTTACATTTTGTGGTTCAGTGGAGGAGAGCAATGCTAGATAGCTTGAAGCTTCAGAAATACTTCTTCTTGTTTGTACACCTACCTCTTTCTGTCCCAAAATTTGAGTCTCTGGATGGTTCTTCTGGACATATCTGGATGGAGTATTTTCTTCTATCCTTATCTGTTCTTCTAGTGCCTCATGGGTTTCTTCTTCATCATGAATCTAATTTGATGTTGAAGGATAGTCCTCATCATCTTCGAAATCTTCAGATTTTACTTGCCTAGGAGTGTTTCCTTCTTCATCAACCACTACATCAATACTTTTAACAATTTTTCCAAGTCTTTTATTGTAACACTTATATGCTTTGCTGTGGGGAGAGTAACCAAGGAGAATGCCTTCGTCTGCTCTAGGTTCAAACTTGCCAAGATTTTCATCAGTCCTTCTGATGTAGCATTTGCTTCCAAAAATTTTGAAGTATTTTACCGTGGGAGTCTTACCATACCAAAGTTCATGAGGAGTTTGAGTGTTCTTTACCCGAACGTTCGTCTTGTTGAGAATAGTAACTGCAGCAAATGCGGCTTCACCCCAGAAGGTCGCAGGAGTTCCAAACTCATCAAGCATGGCACAAGCCATTTGTTGAACCGTTCTGTTCATCCTTTCCACTACTCCATTTTGTTGAGGAGTCCTTGCAGTAGAGAATTCCCTTCTTATTCCATGTTCTTCACAAAAATCGAAGAATTCATCCGAGGTAAATTCCCCTCCTCGATCAAATCTGAGGCATTTGGTTCTGCGATCTAATTCATTTTCAACCAAGGCTTTGAATGATTTTAACTTTTCGAAAGCTTCATCTTTATACTTCATGAGTCCTAACCAACACATCCTTGAAAAGTCATCAATGAACAATATGAAGTACTCTTCTCCTCGAGGTGTCCTCTTCCTAGTTGGACCACATATATCAGTATGGACAAGTTCAAGTGGCATACTAGCTGATCCTTCCTTTTCAGGGAAATTAGTTCTGGTTTGTTTACCAAACTGACATGATTTGCATATTGTATTGTCTGGAATTCTAATGTCAGGAAGATCACGAACCGCCTGATATTTGCATGCTTTCCTTATCTGAGAGAAGCTTAGATGCCCCAATCTTTTGTGCCATAGCCAGTGTTCATCATTCTTTCTTAGATAGCATTGTTGTTGTCCTCATTTGAATACATATAAATGATTTGGAGTTCTTATGCCTTTGATCACTTTTTTTCCTGTATCAAGCTCACAAACAATACACCCATTTGATCGAAATATTAGCTCAGTTCCTTGATCACACATTTGACTGACACTCACTAAATTATGCTTTAAGCCATCAACATACTTAACATTTCTAGCTTTGATATTCTCTTTCAAATGAATAGAACCTTTACCTTTTATGAATGTTGGGGTGTCATTTCCAAATGAGACCTTCTTTTCATTTTCTAAGGCACTATATGACTGAAGTTTTTCCTTATCACATGTCATATGTTTCGAGCATCCACTGTCGATGTACCACTGATTTTCTTGTCCTTCTGCATATAAGGCTATCCCACATCTTTCTGGTTGTGGTTCTTTCTTTCTCCATGTTTTGGGACTAAATGAAGCTTGCTCCTTCTAAGTTGTTTGCCAAAACCTACTCCTGCATTCAGAATCTCCATGACCGAAGTTGTTACAAATAGAACATTCTATTTCATTTTCAAGAGCAGAAAAGTTATTGTAGGTCCCTTTCATGATCCCAGTCATACTCCTTTGTTTTTGAGCTTCCCTACTCATGATGGTCTTATAGGCAACACATTGAGCAGCTTTGTGACCAAAGTTATGACAAGAGAAACATTGGCCATTGAAGAAATTCTTGCGATTATCAAACCTACCAACCAAATGATTGTTGTTTCTATTGACATCCATTCTTGAGGCAAATTGGGAATGATTTACCTGTGGCTGGTTGAAGCTTCTGTTCATCCTTGAAGTAGATTGCCCCCGATGTACTTGGTAATCTTTGTTCATTCTTGAAGCAAATTGTCCCTGATTTACCTGGTGATCCCCATTATACTTTTGTTGTCGAGTGTTAACCTGTTCATTTTTCCTTGCTACATCAAGATAACTTTTGGAGGTGGATGGCTTCTGTGCTTGCTCTTGTGCTTGAGACGCTCCTTCAGAATATCTGAGACCTGTCTTGATTAGAGGAGAACGCTGCACTTTGATAATTTCATCTAAAGTTTCAGATCCTTTAGCGAATCTAAGATTAAGGGCTTTTGTTTTCTAAATTTCTTTTCTAAGTCCCACAATTTCACATTCTAACTCTTCATTGTGTTTATCTCTTTCAGCAAGTTGGAATGTCAGATTATCTATGATCATATTCTTTTCTTCTAAACAAATTTTAAGTTTAGAAATTTCTTCATAAAGACCTTCTTCATTTATAGCATCCAAGAAATCATCATCTTCAAAAGCCATTAAAAGTCTATAATTATTACCTTGTTCATCTTCATCACTATTTGAAAATCCATCACTGTCTTCATGAGTGTAATAGCTTTTCTTATTTACATTCTGTTTCTTGTTCCATCTAACAGGTTCCTTACCTCTATGAGGACACTTGGCAGCATAGTGACCGACTCCTCCACAAGCAAAACATTTGAAAGGTAACTTACCTCTGAATCTTCTAGCACCCCGTTGAAGGTTCTCGACAAAATTTGATTCTTCCTCTTCTTCTGACATATGTCCCGAGTCATAAGAATCTCCTTCTCCTGAGGCCTTGAATGCAGCTTATCTTCTATCTGATGGTCCTCCTTTCCTCATTTCAGAAGCGGTTAGAATTCCGTGTAGTTGCGACATGGTAATTTTCTGTACATTCTCGTTTTCTTCTATTGCAGAAACTTTTGATTCAAAGTTATAAGACAAAGATCTCAAAACCTTTTCAACCACAAAAGCCTCTTTTATTTCTTCGCCCAATTTTTTCATACAATTAACAATCTCATCTATGCGTAGGAAATAGTTAGCCACACTTTCATCATTGTACATTCTGAGATTTTCATATTGGATTATGAGGGTTTGAAGTTTTGCTCTTTTTACCTGTTCATCTCCTTCATAGCTCAGAACGATCTTGTCCCATATTTCTTTTGTGGTTTTATACTGCATAACATTGAAGAATTCTGATTGAGATAAACATCCTAATAGAGTATTGAAAGCCTTTGCATTAGTTTCAAACTACTTCTTCTCAGCCGGATCTGTAGGAGTTGTTGATGGAAAAGTGTACCCTGTATCTATGATATCCCAGATTTCTGTACCAAGAGATTGAAGATAGGCTATAACTCTTACCTTCCAATAGACAAAGTTGGTCCCATCAAAAATTAGTGGCCTGATTGATGCTTCTCTCTCGTAGTTGCTCATGATGATAGATCTTCCTTCAAGTGATCAAGCTTCTTTTGAAGGACCTGCTCTGATACCAATTGTTGGAAATAACACTGAGAGGGGGGGTGAATCAGTATTATCAGGTCAATTATTTTCAATTCATACACAGATTTGTATATGCTACTTAGGTTAGAGAAACCAGCGTATATACGCAACTTCAGTTAAGGAAACTAGCGTATAACTTATAATTTAATTATTCTTCAGATGCTGATGTCAGAACCACATAAACATTAACCAGGAACAGAGAAATAATGCAGACAATCACACACAAGAACACAAGATATAAGGTGGAAACCCAATGTGGCTGAAAACCACCAACTGCAATTTGTCTCTATCTTCTTTCAATTAGAAACTTCTTTTTACAATGATTCTGTACTGGTGCAGTCTTATACCAGTATGCAGGCTGCTACCTACAGAGAGCTACAACCCTCTCTCATTTTCTAGCTTCTCCTGGAAGGGAGCTACAACCCCCTTAGTTCTTGTACTATTTGAGATACTAGTATGTAGGTGCTGACCTACAGAAGGCTACAACCTTCTCTTTTCTTCCAGGGACCACGTTTCATAAATTTTCAGACTGGATCCATGAATATCATCAATCAAACATCAAGTGTATTTGCATTAATAAATCTCCTTTGTACAAACCAAAATAGAATCAACCAAACACTTGTCTGAATGTTGTAACCAGAAAAAAGTGATAGTAACCAGACACCAAATCTGAACCCAAAGCATTGCAGCAATAAGCAGAGGCAGCTAAAGCATATTTCATGAGACGTATGCTACTTCAAAATGAGAAACCTGCGTAGATACGTATCTGTCTCAAGACTAACCAGCGTATACGCAGTCTTCTCTCGATGAACCTGCGTGTATACATGCCTCTGATGTGCCGAACCTGCGTACAGATCTATAAAAGATAATTTACCGCTTTTCACTTAATCAGACATCAGTTATACCCAGTTTAGCATATTTATAGCTCTAATCATGTGCCAATTATAACAGATCAAGAATCACACAATAATACTACTATTCAAGCCTTAAAATCTTGATTCATCAATAGAACTTATCCATCTTTTAGCGCTCAGGTTCCTCCTTGGTTTAGGTCCAACAATGCAACATAAACCAATCACCAGTTTTCCATATCTTGCTCCTCTTAAGATATTCAACACTTTAGTCGATACTCTTGCCAAATGATCTCCTTCCCTTTTTATAGTCTTAGGCCTTACTCAAACCATGGTCAAAAACCATTAAGAACCAATACTAGGGACAAAATACTTGGGGTCAACACTTTGGATGCAATACCAAGGACCAAAACCATAGGTTCAAATATGTCGGACTAAATACCATGGACCAAACATAAATTTTCCCCCATGTACATGCTTTTCTTTGCATGAAAGTGTGTGCATTTGTATACGCGCCTTTTCATCGGTGATCCATCATGTATACGCGACTTTGCTGAGAGGAACCTGCGTATACCTTATTTTCTTCCATTCTGAGTGCCTGAGCTATGATCTACCATTTGAGTGAGTTGCCATCAAGGACAACACCTATGCCATAGTGCCAAACCTGTGTCGTAATGCCAACAATCAGCTGGTGTTGAGGCAGATATATTATTAAGAAATATGAATTTTCAGCTCAGTTTCACCTGTTTCTTTGATCCTTTTAGCGTCATTTATTCTTTAAGGGTTAGTTTCAAGATGACTCCTTATAACCATACTCTAAGGTCAGAAATTGAAAAATTTATGAATCAAGAAACATGGATTGATGGGACTCTTCAAGAAGCAGATGAGAAAGTTGTGTCTACTCCCACTGAACAAACTCCAGTTGCTCAAAGCAAGCAACAAAAAAGGATGAGAGAGGAAAATTTATCCACTGAAGATGTTCTCAAAGGATTCATTTTTCAACAAAAGAAGTGTAAGGTCAGCTTGGTCACATCAGCAGAAGAGACTCCACTAGTGATCATTGACCTTGGAGATCTAGAAGTGTTTACACAGCAGGAGTTAGTGCTTCCACCACTCCTCCCACAGTTAGTGCTTCAACCACTCCTCCCACAACTTCACCTTCTAAAGAGCCTCTAGAAATTATTTAGTCAACGGGAACCAGCACTTCAGATGATCAAAACATATTTTCAAGGTTCCTAAAAATTAAGCAGAAAAATGAGACTTTAAAGTCCAATTTGTACAGACATTTCTAGAAGCAAACTTCAACCTCCCAACATAGACTCCTTTCTGCTTTTGACAATGAGAAAGGAAGAATGCAAATGGCTTTCTTACAAGCCCAGATTCCATTTCCTAAATCACCATTTGCTTACAAAAAGAATGTGTTTTCATTTGACACTAATCAAATCCATCCAATTGACCAGATGGATATGCATAGATAGACTAGTGAGATGATGTTTTCTACTATGACAACTACAACCATGTCTCTTTCTAAACTTAGGATTTCCCTATCAAATGTTCAAACCCAACTTAATTTAGAAAAGATTTCTTCTCTAGCTAAAGACAACAGAATAAAATCACAAGAAGATTTTGTGATTAAAGTGGGATATGATCCCAAGGATGTAAAAGCTGCATAACTACTCCTTAAGAAGAAAGATGCAGATATTGTTGCATTGAAGAAACAGTTGAAGTTGCCTTCAATAGAAGATCCTCTGACCAAGGATATGGCAAAAAGTGAACAAAAAAAAGAGGATATGCTCAAGCTTATCATTGAGCAGAATATACAGTTGAAGAAAATGGAAGAGCAGATTGAAGAGCTATTGAAGGAGAAGGAAACATTGCAGCTTTCCATGGTGCCCATCACAGCAGTCCCAATAGCAGTTGCAGGTACAAAGCCTAGTTCGTCATCTACATCCATTGAGTCTACATCAACAGCAGTTGACCCAGCCAGATTAGCATAGGAACTGTCCATACAAAAGCAAGAAAACCAAAAACTACTTTAGAAATTCCAAAATCTAGAATTGCAGAAAGTGCAAAATGATACTCTGTATCTGCAAGAAATGCAGAAGACTCACAAATTGGAACTTAAAATCCAGAAGTTGGAAAATGAGTCCCTCATGGCAAACACTTTGGCTCATGCCAAGGAAATTGTTTGGACAAAAACCAGCCAATCCATGATAGAAATATGGTCATCCATACAGATTATTTTTTAGCAACAAGAACTCATCACTAGATGCAGAGCATTAATTGAAGAACAAAAAGCAGCCTTGAAGACCAAGCCAGTAGAAGCCACATATATGATCAAGGTTTTAAATTCAAAAACCAAAGAAGAACTAGAAGAAATAAACATCTCTGACAGAATAGATACCATCATAGAAATCAAGAAGGTATTACAGAAAAGGAATTTTATCAATCAATTAGAAACTAAGTGTCAAACCCTGGATATTTTTGTCAAGAGATTTCATTCAAAATTTAATGTTTTAAATCAAAAAGGGTTGCGAGGATTAGTAGGTTTGAATAATAAATTGATTAGATTATATTATTATTGTAAAGGATTATATGTTTTGGCAGTAGACATAACCAAATTTGTAGGGGTTAAATGACAGATAACAGTGAAGGCTTTCCTAAGAGCCTTGTTGTATGATTTAACCATCTTATATGAAAGCAAGAACTTGTTTCTCACCAACGATAATTTCGAGAGATACACAGAGGTGGATGAAACATTTAGACAGATGGTAAATTTAGAAATTCCAAGTGAACAAAGATGGGATCAATTGTGTGAAACGATTGAGTAATTTCTCATTTTTAACACTAGGACAACTCATCAGTGTTTTCAGGCCAGATCATCAATAGATCCCCAAAGAATAGAGCCACCTCTTTAGTAGTTTTTGGTTCCTATTATATTGTTCTATTTTTGTAATTTTGTACTATTTTGGTATTCTATTCCAAATAGACTTTAGATCTTTTGCAAATTTTTGTATAAATAACTCCCTATTTGAGTTATTATGGGTTGAACCCTTGAATAATTTATCAAGCAGATTTGTACTAAGCTGGAGCATTTTTGAAATAATAAAAGATTATAGATTTACCTCATATGGTCTGTCTCTCAGTGAGTTGTATTTCACCTTGTCTATTCATTATGTTTTCTTCATATAAATTAAGTCTTTTGCAGTTATCCGATTTAAAATTTAATTGAATTTCAGTTTCATTTTTAATCCTCTGTGAAGTTGTAATTTAAATAAGAGAATAATTTACGGAACTATTTGTTATTGTAAATTCCTCTTTGAATATAAATTACTTTAGATCTCTGTAATAATTTCATTATATTCTGTTGATTAAAAAAGCATTGTTTTCTTAATTTTTTCTTGTAAATGGTTAAATATTCAGTTTGAATATCAAATAAATTATACCTCTCCATACTCTACTTCTCCATCACATTAAAATCAAACTAACCATGTGCAGATAAAGAACAACCTTTTATTTTACTTAAGAATCTATCTAAGTTTAAAGCACTTGTTTATAAAATAGTTCACTGGTCATCCAATCATTCAAAACAACAAAACATTATAGATGTTTTGGCATAACTAATTGACCTTAGGATATCTCAAAGGACAACACTTACTTCATCATTTGATGGCTCTTGGCATCATATCAGTTAACGCGACTCGTTCCTCATGTTCTGGTGTTTTCTTAAATATACTTTTCAAGTTTGAACATGAATAGGATTTTCCTTTTGTTACGCACATGGTTGCATTAGAAGTACTCCTACACTTGAAGGAGGTCTTCTGCTTTTTAGGATAGGGTAGGATATAAGGAATAAACAAATAAATGAATGCATCCCTTATCATAAATAAAGTTGTTACAATAACATTATTAAGGTTTCAACTCCCAAATCATAAGCTATTGAAAGTGCTTTTGATTACCATTGGTTGTTAACACACGCATCTCTGGTAATTCCTGTCAAGTATGATTCACTTCTACTACCTAATTATTTTGTAAAGTGACCATGTTTGATTAGGTGGCTTCTTTTTGTATTGGATGTATAAGATCATTCATTGAGTCAGTCAGGGGGATTTATCATCATTATGTTTGTTACTTCCCAATCATAAGCTTGAAATCCTATTTCTAGCTTAGTCACTATAATGAGTTGTTATCTAGGAAAAAAAGTTAAGTCTCTTCAGGAAGGTATTGTTGGAAAATCTCCTATGGAGGACCACTCTTGTAAAACCTCAATGAGCTCTTACAAGAACCCTAACATGATTAGCTCAAAATATCTTTCATTCATTATATGAGATGTTTTCTTTAAACAAGTCATTAGGGTAGCAAGACCAACCAGTAAAGATTAGTTATTAAAAAAATTTCACACCATCCCTTGCTCTTAAGGAGAATATCTACCTCCCCCCTATTATGTAACCTATTTAAGGTTGATTGTAATCAGATTTATTTTGACATAAAAATATTAATTTAGGGACAAGAGGTCTCATTACGAGTTGACCTACCATGATCATGGGTCCTAACGAGAATGACATTACCGCTACTGGTCACCAAGCTAGGGTAATGGCTTTCAGTTGAAAATTTGGAAGAAAAGAGGTCTCATCACAAGTCGGCTTTCTCATTCTTGTTAGTTCTTGTGAATGGCACTATCGTTAGATGGTTACCAAGCCAGGACAACTACGATTAGTTAACTTCTAAACTAAAGTAAGTACTTTTAGATGACTCTGAATTTATATCTAATAGATGGGACACAGTTATTTCGTTGGGTTAAAAGGCATCCCTATCAAGGCTATAGATGCCTGCGGGCAACAGTGGACATGCATATGGTATTAAAGCTAATTTTATACTATGATTTACTTGGTCGTCTTTGTCTTTCCCTAAAACTCATTATCTTATCTCTTGGAGAATGGCTTTAATATCTTTTAGGTATTGTGCTTTGGATTTATATTCTTTAGAAATAAGGAATTTTTTCATGGATGTGGGACCCTTAGTTCGGGTAATTCTTTGTGCATAAACAAGAAGAGCTTCAGTTTTTACACCTGGATGATAGCAAGATTTATAGTGACCAATAAAGGATTAGTTGATCTATCCAGGAATGTATAATCTTGTCCTATTTTATGTTTTCCTTCTTTGATAACATAGCATTGAAAGTCATTTTTATCCATAACAAGGTACTTAGAGTGATGAATTAGTTATTTAGGATTACTCACAAGATGTTTGGTAAACAACAATGTGTTTCGATTGCAGATGCCTCTAATAAGCATTACATAGTCCAGGTGCAGGATTACTGCGACAGTGTTGGATACCTATAATATATTCTTCCTGAAAATTACATTGTTCCAGCAAGGACCTATTTTAAAATAATAATAATGACATGTTTTCGTGTTAATGATAAACCTCTTATTACAAGGAACAAATAATGGAATTTTTTGAGTATCTAAGACAAACAAGGAAGTTTATTTAAGAAAAACAACATGTATGCATTGTTGATGCAAGGGAAGCTGGCCTATAGTATTTTATGGCATAATGTTTAGCATGATTATCACTTTCCTAATGAAATAATTTTAACATTATTGTGAACACTTCGAATTGATTTTTCATAGAAAAACATGTCAGAAATCTTGTAGCATGATGGCCCTCCACCCATGATAGCTTTACTCTCGTAGTGCATTGGACACTCTCACCCTTGATGCTTTCTTGAGGATCATGGCTTGGATCAATTGGCATTGTGATGATGATGTTGTAGAATTGATGAGCACCTCAATGATCTATTAATGATTATGGTAATGAGGCTTGATGTATTGGGTACTATTATATTCTCTTGCTGATGATATTTCATATGTTTGTCATGATTCTGGTGAATGATGTATCATAGCACTCTAAGTGTTTCCATTCTTATATTGGGAGGTATAGTGTGTCCATTACTCCCTAAACATCCTTCACTCCCTGATATTTTCCATTTTATCCATGAACATGTTATTTGTTTTTGCTTATGATTCTCTTGTCATATGTCATAGCAAGATTCATATTTAAGTATTCCAATCTATGCCTTAGACCTTTGATGAAAGGATAATGGTATACTTGATTTATGGGAAAATATTATGATATGTTTGTTGGTTATCATATTAAAATATTGATGCCAAGTGGTAGTGTCAGGACCTTTTACAACTATGATTTGCGCCCTGACCTTGTAAGCATTATACTTACATCCTTTAATTCTCATTTGAGGTTGTGATTACCCGTCAGGATTATTGATACGACGATGCTCTCAATCACCTAATACCATTATTATTCTCTGTGATAATTATAGGATGCTCCCTATTCATATTGGTTCATTGTCCAATGCTTATTGACTGAGGTAATTATGCTACAAAGGGATGTTGGATGAGGCTTGTCTAGCTTGTCTACAATCGTTTTATGATGAAATTTATCCTTATACTGATTCTATGACTGTATTGGTTAGCTGGAGGAATCATGTTGGCAAAAATGGGATTGAATGCATGATTGTTTTACTTTTTATGCCATTCGAATAGTCACAAAGGGGAATTGTGTTACCTCTATCTGCCCATTTATCTTTAATTACACAATTGTGTTGTTCTTTTCTTTTCATTCCTAAGCTATGGAGAAGTCGAGTTACGGTCACCATGATCCATCATCTATGGAGGAGTTAGAGCGATTTCCAGAGTATAATTCTTGTAAATGGAGGGTGATGGTAGAAGGATGGTTTGATTTTTTTGCTAAATTTCAGGGATCAAACGATGAGGTCACTTTGCAATTTTCCCTAGGTTTTGACGATAAAACTACTGGAATTGGGGATTTGATCATGAATGTAAACGAAAATACCATTTATCGAGAAAGTGGTTTACCTTTGGAGGGGATCAAATGGTTTAAAAACAAGGGCATTAACAAATAATAAAGTGCACATTTTTTTAAAGCAGGACACATAAATGTTAACTGGGAAAAGGGAATATTGTAGGAATTTACATGGTAAGTTCCTCAGACAGAACACCAAAGGACACTGCTCACAAACATATCACAGATCAATACACCAGTATTTTTGACATGGTTAAAACCCTCAAAGAGGGAAACAGTCCACGGCCTGAGCCAACGTGGCCACTTCAGGCAATTTATTAATAAAAG
>APFE031584357.1:126275-152638 GCA_000404065.3 Pinus taeda
ATAGAGATCATGGACCAATCGGGTGTTAAGCCACAGATCAAGTGTCGGTAATACCGAGGAGAGAATGAACCATCGGATCACTCCATATCGTGATCGTCGGATTGTAAGTTACAAAAGCACATACTAAAGAAACACACTTTACCTAACTCTATACTAGGCCAAGTTATACTTAACTATTTCCTATGTGTCAGAATATCCTAACAAATATCGTGTTATTGGATCAAAGATGAGTTGAATAGTCCCCTGTTTATCCTTTTGAAGGATTTGATGTGAGAAGGCAGGTACGCAACAACTTTTCTATACCATATTGTATTGCTATTACATTTTATTGGAGAACAAAGGATCAATGAACCTTATTTTTTGCTAAAATTTTACAGAATATGTCACAAGGGGTCTGTAAAGTTGTCAAAAACCCTAGGGATAGCCTTTACCATTACGGGCTTATTAAATTATTGATTGTGGATGAATTGGGTGTGAGAAATGATAATTGGGATGGTTTTTTATAGCATAATGGGTTCATAACAGCCATTGAAAAAACAAATTCCCAACTTAAACCTGAAACGCATGAGGCAGAAAATACCTTAAAGGATAATCAAGTGGATATCATCTTATCCTCATACCATAAAAATTCAAGGAAGAGAAAACTGGAGACCCCTGTAACTCCACCATTTGAACCTCAAACCCTTGTTGTTGGTTGGATGATTTCACGAAGTATGATGAAAACTAGTCAATCCCCTTCTAAAATCCTAGAGCCTCAAATACTTGATTTGGATCCAGAACAAGAGGGAGAAAAAATGATGGTGTATATTGTAGGTTTTTATGATAGATAGGAAGATAAAATCCGTAGATTTGAAGAGTTTACTGCGAATTTCATGTCTCAAATTAAAAATCCAACAACTGATACAACTCAGGTTAACAATCTTGTTATAGGTACAAATCAATTTAAAATCCCTGCAAAAGAAACAAAACAATTTGAAACTCCTATGGCAGAGATAGATATAAGAATTGATTCTCCATCTAATCCTCCCGTAGCAGAAATTGCTAATTCTTACTCCACTAATCGACAGAAGTTAAAAGATCCCATTGATCACTTTGCAGTAAATAAAAAAGACAAGGCAATCAGGAGATTAAAGGGGGAAATAAAAGAACTCCTTTCCCTTGAGAGATATATGCAAGCGGAGAATGAAAGGTTGAAGAAATGTAGTGTTAAAGTGCAGCAAAAGAATGATAGGTTGGTTGGGAAAAATAAGAAGCTACAAAAGGAAGTTAGGGAATGGCACAAATTATTTAAACAATATGTTGTCTAGAAGGATATTGAAGAGGAGAATTGAAAAAGCTAGAAATAGAGGAGGAAGTAATTTGAATATTTTCGTCAATGTAGTTGGGCTTTAGTAGAGGGGACACAACCTCACATTTTTTAAAATTTTGGTCTGTCTTAAGGTTTCACGTGCATGAGTACATGCAAGGAAATTGGTGTGGGGGTATGTCGAGCCTCCATTTTGTCTAAGTTTTCCACATCTTTTTGCCTGGAATCTCTTATGTCATTATCATTTTGCATATTTTCAAGCTATTATATAGGCATTATGAGGTAATATGCTACTATTCAATGAATCTCCTCTAATTTTAATTATTTAAAAGAATTCATGTGGAAAGGTAACGAATGATGCCTATGTGGAGGCCATTCTTGTGACAAGTTTAAAGTTCCTATTTAATCAGCACAATTCTTGTTCCAATAGCATAGTTCCTATTCATGCAGCGCAGTTCCTATTCCCACCTCCAAGATTATCATATATCCATTTGTCGTGAGGAAAATTAAGCACATGGGTTTTGTGAAGTGAAGGTTCAATATGGTATGGTGTTCCTCTAACTACACCCAGATTCCTCAAGCAAGCATGAAATTCAGAGTCAAACATTAGGTCAACTTCCTTCTATGAATAGTGGGTCTTCCTACACATGAATAGCAATGATCGTGCTATTCGATTGTTATTACCATATTATTAACAATTCATATCTAAGTTGGGGATGAATTAGCCTTGTATAAAGACTCGTATCATGTTATAATCCTAAAAATGAGCATAAGAATTGGTTGGTGATTTGTGAAATCTGTCCCATTAGTTTTCTTCATAACTAGGATTTTCATACAAATATGTGGCAGTACTTGTAATGAGAGTTAGTAGATTTATTAATAAGCAATAGAGGTAAGTTAAGGGAGAAGTTGTTTCAATGGGATGATTCTAGGAGGGGACCACTAAGACCAAGCTCTGCGTTATTTTATGCTCATGTAACAAACTTCGGGAGTTAATACAAATTGACACTCGATTTACATTTACTATCTTTGAACTTTCTAGAATTGTGATTTAATTTTTATAAGGGCAAGGAGTTGGGTGGTCTAGTCTCACCAGCGCGCCCGTTGTCCCTTGCCTCTTAGGATTTCTTTCATTATGTTTTCATAGATGCAGAGTGCGATAATGTGGTTCAATTCAATAAAGGTTTATGGTTTAATTTTACATCTCGTGTTTATGTTAAAGCTTTGTGTGTTAATTATTTGTATGGATTTGATTAACGAGTATATCTGCATGGTTACCTCCTCGAAATGCATTGTTGTATATCGATTTTCAACACATTAAATCTTTGATCAAACCCTGCCCCGTAATCAGTCTTGGTACTTCACCTAATTTTATTTATCAACATTTTGATGTCCTAAATATTGCAATTGTAAAGACAAAGTGTGGAGATCAGTTCTGGTCTGATTTGACATAATTTTATTGAGCTTCTATGCAAACTTTGAATCATTGATTTCTCTCCTCTGAGATACCTTTGAAGCTCTTCATACAAATTTACATTCTTAAGTAATTTCTTATAGATTTGATATGTCATATGAATAGTTTCCTGGCCTCGAAGTTGTTGCAGTGATCTCATAAGAATTTGATCAATAATATTGATTAATCCACTGTGGAAGGCATAATCACGAATGGATGTTTAATATAGAAATAACCAGATTTTTTTAAGAATGATATTCATTTCGATCTAACTTTCACGCAATTGAATCTTCCTTTGCAAATGATCTTAACACTCTGTTCGATGCCAGAATTAGTATAATAAGAGGTTTCATTCTATAATTTTGAAGCTTGGAAGTTAGAATAATTGTATTTTGTCTTGCCTAGACTGATAAGTACTAAGGATTAACTCTTTACTTTTGTCTTGAGAAAACAATGATCGAAACATTGCATCTTTTTTTCTTCTTTTGAGAATTGATACTTACACAATCTAGAATTTCCTTTAGTAACTGTATCTCTACATTTCGATAGTATTCAATGATTCTCTACATTTAGACAGTATGCAAATATTGTCTAGAATAGGGTAAGTTTTTGAATTTATATGGAATGACTATGTTTTGCTTGTGAAGAATGCTTGGTTCTATTGCAGAGAATTTGGACCTTGAGGATTGTGAATGCTTTTGTCCTTTGAAAGCATAGCAAGTAATCTTTGAGAAGAACTTAGAGCAATATCTCCCTTTCTATTTCCATAGTGGATTGTTAGCTTGAAGACTTGAATGAGACCTACATCCCCTTTTCCCCTGGATAATTGAGGTAAAACCTTATGTAGGTGTTGCTCAAGCCAGAAGAGGAGCCAGGAGTCGGATCTTTATGTGCTCTCTTACTTTAAAAATTTTGTTTCGTGAGGGATACCTTTGAATTGTTTGCAAGAACTTGATTGATAGTAAAGAGGCTTCACATATTTCTAAGGTCTTCTCTAGCAATTATTGTGCTGCACCTCAAAGCTTATGCAACCCAGATTGACATATTAAATGTTGGTATATTAATCCTGCATTTATAACTCCCAACAGGGATTATTTACGATACACCTAGGTATTGTTAAATACAAAAACTTGTTTCCAAGAGTTAGAGAGAAAGTCAACGAGACTCAGAGTGCTCCAACCAAAAATCCAGAAGCAGTAATGGATATTGAAAAAATTGTTGAAGAAATCAACATTAACAGGCAAGCAAAATACAAGCAAAGAGGCATAAATCCTACATAGCAATTTGCAGCTTCCACACCTCGTATTGGTGCAACTTCATCCTCTAGTCAAAGAAAGAGAAAGGATACTATAATTGGGAAATTTGTTCATGGCGATTTATCATGTGGCAGAGATGATGAAGGACCTCCTTAGAGATTCACTCCAAATAGAGTGCATATGATTCAAACAGCCAAATCCAAAAGTCCCGTGAAAAGAGAAAGCATTGAACAAGTTATAGATGTGCAAGATGACAATGTTGTACCACCTAATTAGGTTAGTTATTGTTTACAAAGAATCAGAAAATAATGGGTCAAATTGAAGAAGAAGTCGTTATTTTCGATGAGTGTCATGTCACATTGCAAAATGCAAATTATGAGAAGGGAAATGAAAAATTGAAAATTGAAAAAAAAAAAAAAAAAAAGAGGGTCAAACTTCATAATAAAAAGGTTATTGATCAAGAACAAAAGGATATCAATGCGTTCAGTGTTGGAGCCAAGAGGCTTATGATATTGCATCAATCTACTAGTGAGGCACTTGCATAGTCTATTGATGGACAACAAGTAGAGAACCTGAGACTGAGAAAAAAAATAAAAGAGCTAGAAGACACTCTAAATCTAGGTCCTTTGTTAATGAATCCACTGGCAATAAGGGCACCAACGCTGGAATTTCTACTCCTGCTACACCTCATATATATAATAAAGTCATCAATCTCCTTAATGCAATGAAATCATATATCATCAATAACATATGCCAAAAATTGGAAACTAATTATCATGCATGGTAAGCAGCTTTCGATTTACTGCATTTGGCACAACAAATTAAGACATTTATTGATTTGGTTAAGAGTAACCTTAAGCTAGACAGACAATTCATTGAAAATGATTCACTTACTTTTAGTTAGAAACTTGAATTACTATCTAATATAGAGAAAGAAAACAAAGGACTCCTAGATGTTAAATGAATGAAGCAAGTGGAAGCTAGATGTTTTGAGAGAATCACGACACTAGAGGACATCATTTCTTAATGTGATAACATAAATGTTAGAAGAAGTGATGCCTTTATGAAGGCAAAGATTGTTCAGGACCTAAGCGGTCTGCACATCATACACAATCTTATATTACTTTCAAGCAACATGTTAAGAGTTGAATTAGACAATCTAAAACATTCAAAGGCAGGGGAGTTTGATGACATAATTAATTTTATAGCAGAAGAAATTAGAAAATGACTAATTACATTTTTTAGTATCAATGGAGATAATTTTGTCTTAGCTGCCCGATTGCAAGAAGCGGCTAAAAAAATTAGTAAAGAGATATTTAATGAAAATGTGAAAATAGAGATTACAGATCCTCCTATTAAAGATTTCATTAAAATATAGTGGAAATTTTTCTTGAAGAAATCATCAACCTGATACACACCTGATAGATAGACAATCAAGGTGTACACTTTTACATACCGTGAGTGTTCTCAAATCCTTCAACATTCATTTTTTTGTTTACTAATAGTAAATTATTCAACTTTGTTAGTTGTGTTATCATGACCTAAGCTAATTCATGTATATGAATTCTTATTTTTTGTTGCAGACTCCTTTTGCATATTACAGTTCACGGGAGCCCAATCCCAGTTCCCATTGGGAAAAATGCATTTACTTTTACTATTTTGACTCGGGATTTTCAATTCTCATTGTTCCAGTTCTGACTTTTCTCACCAATTTTGTAAGAATCTAGACATAATGTTTGAATATGACCTTTTATATATCTAAATTATAACTATAGTGATTGGCATTTGAATCTGCATACAGTTCTTGTTACAGTAACTGTATTGCTTGTTCTTCAGTGATTCTCATGCACAATGCATGATTACTATGTTTCAATTATGAGACTATACCAATTTTGTGATAATATTTTGTATAATTTTTCAAACATATGCTTTGATCTTTTGTATAATATCTAATTTTGTGTTATTGATTAAAACGAAAATGAACAAGTGATAACAATTTTGGATCTCAGAGATACATCTCTCAAGAATACAATGATAACACGATAAATATGTTATGTCTTTAGTATTGAGTTAATTTCATTGTTCAGAATACAGAAGTGTGGAGGAAGCTTTTATTGTGTTTCCTCCAGACTCCTGCACTCTGCACAATCAAAGCTTCCTTCACTTTACATCTGCTAATTTGAAATATTGTGCATTAACCTCTTTATTGTCAAGTTAATTTTTACTTTGATCAAGCTTGAAATTCATATATTCGAAATTGGGTTTTTGATTTTAAAAAACATACATGACTTTTCAGGAAAATATTATTGTTACATTAACACATTCAATCCTAGGCCTATCTGGATCTTTTCAAAGATTTCCCACGAATCAATATCGTAATCACTTTTCAGCTTTTAGAAACATTAGGAATATTATGGAATAAATGAGAAATTAATTATTTGATATAGTAACAGTGGCAATGGGACAACTAGACTATAATTCATAATAGACTAATATGTGTCCTTGTGACATCTTCAGGGTTAACAAACCACATGCAAAGAAATTTCATAAACGAAGTCATAGAGATCCATTGAAAAACATCCATAGTTTATATTCCATGTTGTTATTTATAAATATTTGCCTTATAACTTTGGTACTTGGATTCTATAAAATATATTATATAAGCAATACAAAATATATTTCCTCAAAATTTTGAGGTGCGAAATCAACTTTCATTATACATCTTGCACACTTGTGCACTTTCACATCTTTGCACTCTTTACAATGAAATCTTCTTCCATATCTCAGAGTGAAATCAACTCTTAATTTGTTCATTCCCGATTTCTAGTTGCTTTATATACAATATTGTTAAGTGTTTGCTTCACGTCCATTCTATGTTTACTTGATAAGGGTTTAGCTTTCATTGAGCCAAATGTGAAGATGCAGATAAAGCTTTTGTTGTGCTCATAGTTTGCCTTTAAGTTTTGGGCATCTAATCTTTGACGATACTTTTGGCGCTATTCAAAGGAATGGATTTCGGGGGAATGTCATACTTCCAAAGAGAGACCACTGTCATATCCTAGATTCCGAACACCTGTGTATTCCAACCCACCTCACATTGTTAGTTGGTTCCCCATAGACTAATTACTGGTATGGGAAACTGAACACTCTGAGCTGCGAAGAACAAGTGTAAACAAACTTGGCGGAAGCTAGATGAAACCTGTATGGCCTCCTTAGTTTTTTAAAGGACGAAGCTATTTTTTTTCTCTGAATTGGACTAATTCTATTAATCAAAAATATGGTACAAGATGATACAATCAAGAGAGACAAAAAACCGGCAACCGGAAATGATAGGACTATCAACCTTGGTTCCGAAAAAGGAGTGAAACAAGCAAGAAGCTACAACATATGGCTAGAAGCAAAAAGACTGATTTCTACCCGGAATGGGTAGAAGCCTCAACACGAAGCTTTTTCCCTTTCCTTTTTTTGACTTCGACCCAACCATCCTCGGGTGAATGAGCAATAACAACTTGAAGATTGGGGATCTCCATAGGGGGGCCCTCCTTTTCTGAGTCAGAGGAGGAGGTCAGATGAACGTGTTTATGGGCAATCGCTGTATCGGAGGAATGCGCCGGACCATCGGTGGAAGGGACCACGGAATGAGGGGCTTGATCCAATTCTCCATCGCTACCTTCATCTTCAGAGCTAGAGGAATCAAAATCCATGACTAGTGGTGGAGAGCAAGGAGCCCAACGTTTGGACTTGGGCTTGGAGAGGTTATCCTTATTATTTTTTGCCGGGAGAGATAGGCAAGAGTTCTGCAGATGCCCTGATTGGTGGCAATGGCAGAAACGGAAAGCAGTATTTTTGTAATCCAGTGTCTGGGTCTAGACAAAGTCGTTTATCTTGAGATTGATTTGATCTAGAAGTCCTTTGCTCAAATCTAACTCCGCACAAAATCTGGCATAAATGTAGAGACCTTTGTTTTCCCGCCAGTAATCTCCCATTAAGAAACTGCCCAAGGTGTTGCCTATAGCTTTATAGACTGCAGTATGCCATAGGTGGGCAGGTAAGTTTGGAAGCCTAATCCATACAAGTGTCCTGGTAATGATAGCGATTGCTGGATCAAAATCTGGAAACCAAGGAGTCAAGAAGAGCCCTGCAATTCCCATGAACCAAGGGCCTTCTTCTAAAGCCTTCTCATAATGCTTACTATCATGAAATAGAACAATGAAGTATCCTTTTGAATAGAAATTGATCTTACAATGATGAGTCCAGTTTGCATGAATCCATGCATAAAGATCCTGAGATCGCGGCCAAAGTCCGTTGAATCTGCAAATGATGGCTCTTTCTGCAAATTCTTGAAGTTGGATTGCAAGACCTTCATGGGTGATTTCAACAGAGGGAACTTCCTCTATCTTTTCAACCAAAACAGGCTTAGGTTTAAGGGCTTTCGGTGGTTTGGGGTTCTCAGAGTGTACTGCATCTTTGTAAGTGAAAGGAGGAGCAGAGGATGACTGTCCCGCTGCACCTCCTCTCAAACGAAGGGTTAACACCAAAGAGTTGTTTCTGGTAATGTTGTAAGAAGATAGGGGAAGAAGGTCTTCAAGTTGTTTACCTTGAAAGAGAAGTCTCTGAAGGCCTGAAGGGATCCCAATCCGCCGTTCTAGATCCAGTTTGAGATCCAGCACTAGACCTGAAGAACTGACCCATTGCAGGATGGTTCTGCCTGTAGGCTGAGAAAATTGGATCTAAAAGGAGTCAAAGAAGTGCTTAGACATAGTGCCAGGGCCTCTTGTGCTTCCGAGAGCAAATCTGCCATGGCAATGATAGGGAGGCGATTTCTCCTCTGCAAGAATATCTGGCGAGTTCAAGAAGCAGATCCGCTGGACCACTAGCAAAGGGAGAAAATGGTCATTAAGATTGCTTGCGCCATCAAGATCAAACAATTGGCGAACAACAGGGATGACCTCTACCTTTGTGATTTCTTCAATGTCGACATCTGGTGTCGTTGCCTTACTGAAGTCCACTCCACCATCGTTACAGTCGATATGCACAATGCCATCGGAAGAGGTGCACAACCTTCCCGCCAATGGGTAGAAGTGTACGAGCGCTTCTGAGAGGCTTTTCTTCAGAAGTTCCACCACGGTAACGAAGTGCTGGTTGGTGAAGGGCATGTGGTATAAGAGACCTTTCTGAATGTAATCGTAGCAGGGCACCTACAAATCGGAAGGGCAGAGCTTGCATTGCTGGGGCTGCGAGGGACTAAATGGGATTGCCGTTGATTTTCGGCCGAGGCGGACCACTCAATTGCTGCAGGGGATTAGGGCTTCTGAAGACATGGCAAAAAACCCTATGCATGACTCTTCCTGTGTTCAAGGATGAAGCTGTTGAGGAAGCACAATTAAAACATATAACATTTTTGTACTCGCATGAATCCGTGTGAGGAAGAAATTTTATATAGGATAATGGTTATGTGAAACAAACAACATAAATTTGTATCCCCAATGTTCGTACCTTTTTGGATGCCCCTAGGTGCAAAAGTGTAGAGGTACGAAAAAATAAATAATATAATAAATATATATATAATAAATATTAATTAATTAATAATTTTAAATAAAATTTAAATAAAAGATATATATATATATATATATATATATATATATAATAAAATAAATAAAAATGGAATCTTTTTCCACATCTCTGCACTCTGCATAACTTTAAACGATTAGAACATATAAGATATTTAGAATCTTTGGTGAAATTGCTTTGCAGGTTTTGGTTTAAACAAGGGTGAGTGATTAACTATCAACATTACTATGTTTGAAGAATTGATAATTTAAAAATGGTATAAAAGTAGAAAGATGCAATCTTGGTAATCATGGATTTCCAATTCTATGTGCATTTGTGTCTTTTTAATGCATGTGAAGAAGAGTTGTTATGTGGGAGAAAAGATCGCAACCACAAACATCCACACAATTTTTTCTGCACTCCACATACAACAATGAAAGCTCTCTACTATCCACACTCCACGAGGCATTTGATCATTTTATTTGATATCAAAATGCAAATGAGCTCTATTTAAATTGCTTTGTCGAGCACAGGTACAAATGGAGCACAATGAAAGCTTCTTTCACACCTCCACAATTGGTGTGATATCTGGTTGTCAAATCTATGTTTGAAGGTTCTGAGTGCGGAGATGTGGAGGTGTGAAGGAAGCACAATTAAAAGATATAACATCTCCATACTCCAGAATAAATTTAAACGATCAATACATATGATGTTTTTCAAACTTTATAGTAAATAGAACAACACAAGTATGGGTTACATGTATACTGCGTGAGAAATAAAATTGGGTGCATGCATGTAAGGAAGAAATGTTGTGCGGGAGAAAAGATATGAAAAAGAAACAACATAAAATTTTATCCACAATGTTTGTATCTTTGTGGGTGGCTTTGTGTGCGGAGATGCGGTTGTGCGCGGATACGAAAGAAGCATATTGAAAACTTTTTTCCACATCTCCACACTCTGCATAACTTTAAACAGTTAGAACGTAACGCATGTGAATCCCTTTGAGACTATATCTATGAAATGTAGTAGTCCAATTACAATTGTTAGAGTTATAGACAAAACTATTGTTTATTGTACGATTTACAAGCAAAATTATCATCATACATGCAAACGATATGACTACAACATATTGTGTTCTAAGAGGCATGGAACTGAAGAAAGTATTACCTTATATGTGAAAAGTTTCCTATCAACAATACTATGTGGACAAATCAACTATTATTGATTTGTTGTCCAATTTGGGGATCCATGACACATTTACAATAAACCATCAAAACAACCAAAATTCAATCAACTTGGAACATTAGTTTTCTTGTTTACTAGTGCTTAATTATTCATGCTTCTTGGATACGTAAAACAATGCTCACAAAGATGTCGACTACAATTGTTAGAACTATGGATGAAACTACCGTTAATTATGCAAATTCCAAGGAAAATTGTCATCATACATGCAAACGACAATACTACAACATACTATGTTCTAAGAGACATGAAACTTGTTAAGTTTCCATTGTTCTATGTTGTTACAATCACTTTAGCCCAATTCTTTTCTTTAATTAGAAATCTCAACACAATATAATTTTCCAATGATCAATAGAAATTGTAGATAGAACAATAAATGTAATAGATATTAGAAAACAGTCAAGAGCAATAAGAGACACAAAGATTTGGTCAAAACTAGGGAAAAACCCACAATGCGGAAAACCCTTTCAAATTATTCTTCTTATTAGATTGCCATAAAATGTTAAACAAAGAGAGTACAATGTTATAGTTCACCAATCAAGATTCAAAGTCAATCCCATAGCCAACCAAACAATATCCAATATATGAGCCCTGTAGACAAATCTGATCAAAGTCAAAATCTCTGAAGTTTGCGGTCAGGGGTCAACAAAATTAGGTCAAGATCACAACCGCATGGACTCATTTACAATGAGTGTGGTTGAAGCTCTCCATCTGTAAGGAATACCCTATTAAGTGAGCGACTCCAGCCAAGATTTCCACATACCAACCCTGCACCTCCAGAGCAATATCTTCTTTTCGCACATGTGAGATTAGATCCTGCAATTTCGGACTTATAGGATCCAATATTATAAAGAGAAACAACAAACCAAGAAGAAAGAGAAGAAGATGCTTGATAATGATGTCCAAATGAGGTTGACTTGACTTGTATTTATATGCTTACAAGGGTTCCCAATTTCTCTTTTAACTCAACTTGTACTTTTATGCACATGTGAGTTTCTTCTTCAAAAATAAATTTTTCCTTGACCAAATTAAATTCTTACAAGGGCTAGGAGGGGTCTTTCATGATGAGGAAGATTGTCCAAAGGAGGGAATTGGTCCTTGAGCTACTAACACTCCCTCTTAGCTAGGTAGAAATTATCAACTACAACATATGAACCATCTCAAGTATCTCATCATCATCAAATCAAATGTCCTCACTGCTCATCTTGGCTCATCTATGTTGAACACTCTCGAATCTAAAAGGATAATAATTTGACAACATAGGGAAGCTAAAGCTACCACCCTTTATCTAATGAATCATCACAGGGGAGTTCCAACTCAACCCACATCATAGGGGAGCGCAACTCAACCCTCTACCAATAGGCAAGATCAACTTACCACAAGGGAAAGGATCACACTCTACTCTATTGTCCTGGGACAATAGGCGATATATACTAAATGATCACACTTTGTACTATCATCTAGTGACAATAGGTTGGATCTACTTGAGGATTACACATTGTACTATTGTCTGTTGATCCTCCATCGAGAGCCTTAAGAGTCAAGTTGTAAAACACCTACATCTTAGACTTAAGCGAGATTGAATTACCACATGGGTAAGGATACACACTCTATCTCAAGTGACCTCAACCCATTGGCTAGATGGGCAAGTCCAATCCCAACAAGCCCAGCTTGTGGGTAGGATGCCAACTAGGGTATACTCTATCAAAGCGACAATTTTGAGAAATCTAAAGGGAAATTATTAGAGTGATTTCTCTTTCTTTGATAACTACTTGTGATGTATTTTTACTTATCTTACTTATTAGCTTCACTTATTATTATGTTTGTGTATCATCAAGCAGCTACAAAAAACAAGAATATCAAGAACATAGAATATAGGTTGCAAGTCAGAGCCAAAACCTCTCCATTTGAGAGGAAAACTTGCAAATCTCTTCTCTTCCTTATAGATTCTTCAATTGACAAATTCCAAGACCTTTAGACCATGATCAGTACCCTCAAAGACCAAGTCCAACCTTTCTAGACTATGTGCTTTCCTTGTCCAAGTCAAACCCAGTCAAATCTCTTCTAATAGCACAACTTAAACCTCCAGCTGCATAATTTTGGCCTCCACTGCAAATCTAAAATTTCTGGCCCTCTTACAGTTGTTGTTGCCACACTTGTGAGCTTCTTTTAGCCTCCCGGGACTTCCTTAAACCTTCATTTGGCTTTCTTTTACTTTTGGAGCTTAAGGATGGCTTCTTGTGACCTTTTCTTAAACTTATTGCCTTCTCTTCTTCAAGATCGAACTTGTAGAGGAAAACCCTAGACCTTTTGCAGAAACCCTAGCCTTCCTTCGTGCGTGAGAGAAAGAATTAGCCCAAAACCAAACCTTCTTTTCCCTCTTCCTTCTTCGCTACCTTCTTCCTCTACTTCCTTCACTTAAATGAATGAGAGATGAGCGTGCTCCAAGGAGGTCGAGTTTCCTCCTTTATATAGGATTCTCGAAGGTGGACATGGCTCCTCAAATTAAGGTGACTTGCCAATTGTTAGGCCGACTTGATCTTGGAGGGTATTTTGACACTTTTAGGGACAACATTAATTTTCTTTTAGAGTTACAATGTGCCCGAAGAGGTCTTGAATTTATGACAATAAATCTTTTGACTTCTTGATCTAGGACAAACCCTAGAAGCACTTAATTGGTGCTTGACCTATAAAATAAAACACCATGAGCATGAAACCCATGCTCCAAAAATAATAATAATAATTTTCTTTCATTTTACAATTTACAAGAATCAAAAGTACATTTCATATTTATGAAGACCGATCCTAGTTACACGTTTTTCAACACTCCCTCTTAACTAGGGAGGTATTCATAAATGAAACATGGACATTCTCAATCTGAAGAGATCTCATAAGAAGAGTCAGATTGGTAACCCAACATTGTCATATAGCAAGGCCTTGACTAACAACTCTATCTTTCCATAAGATCAGATCACGATGCTAGCAAGACCAATTATTTATAGACACCATTATCATTATCTCTCAAGGTACATACCCCACCTAGGTGTTCACATAGTATGACCTTCCTTGGACTATTCTTATCTTGGATAGTTAATCCTCAAAGAATATTGATCCACAACTACTCTTATCTTGGATGCCCTACCTCATCCTCAAAGACTATCGGATGCCATATGCTTACCCAATCCTCCATTTTGTCTTCCCAAGTGAAGACAAGAATGATGTGCCTATCTCTCCCTCCCAACTAGGAAGGATACATCAACCAAACCAATATTGTTTCCTAAATACATAAGCTTCTTATTAGGAAGATATTTTGTCAATATGTCACCAAACTACTCATCAGTGGAGATATATTGTAGCTGCAGCACACCATCTTGTACTAGCTTCTGAATGTGGTGATACTTGTTGTTGATATGCTTTGTCTTTCCATGAAACATTGGGTCTTCAGACAAATGAATACAACTGGTGTTATCATAATGTATCATTGTAGGGTCCATAGGTCCTTCAAATAGGTTAAATAGCAAATTATTCAACCATACCGCTTCTCTTCTTACTTCACATGCTGCCATATACTCTGCCCTAGCACTAATCAAAGAAATTTTACCTTTATTTTGGCTCGTCCATTAGATCGTGGAGGATCCCAAAATGAAACATTCTATTGTAGTGCTCCCTCCATCTCGTTCACTCCCTCCCTAGTCAAAATCTGTATATCCAATCAAGTGGACATCATTCCTCCTATCGAATTTTAGGCGGTAGTGGAGGGATCCTTGCATATATCTCAGAATATGTTTTGTTGTTATCCAATGATCATGCTTCGGCTCCACTTTGAATTGACTAAGAACATTTACTGCAAAGCATTTGTTTGTTCAAGTATTCACCAAGTACATCAATGATCCAATCAATTGTCTATACTTGGAAGTATCCACAGGGCTTGATTCAAAACTCCTTAGTCTTTTCAAATTTGTAATCATTGGGGTTGTCATTGGTTTGCAATCCATCATGTCAAACTTCTTTAACATCTTGATCACATACTTTCCTTGACCTAGATAGATCTCATCATGTCCTTAACAGACTTCTAGTCCCAAATAGTAGTGCATCATCCCTAGATCCTTCATGTCAAATTCTACTGCTAGTTGCTTCTTACATTCTTCAATTCGACCTTCCACACCTATCAAGAGAAGGTCACCCACATACAAAAGAATGATTATTGACTCTCCCTTCACCACCCTAATAGAAAGGTTTGGATAAATAGAACTCTTTGTGAAGCCTAATCTTTGAATGTATGCATCCATCCTAGCATACCATGCCCTTGGTGCTTGCTTGATGCCATATAGTGCCTTCTTCAATCTGCACAAATATGCATTTCTATCTTTAACTTCAAATCCCAAGGGTTTTTTATAGACTTCCACATCAATTTTTCCATTTAGGAATGCAATCTTGACATCCATTTGGTGGATGTCTCATCCCATCGATGCTGCCAAAGAGACCAACGAACGTATAGTTGTATACCTTGTTGTCCGAGCAAATGTCTCTTCATAGTTAATGCCTTCTTGTTGAGAGAAGCCTCTAGCCACAAATCCTACCTTATTTTTATCAATACTTCCATTTTCTGCATGTTTTATATTGTAGATCCATTTGGAAGTTACCACTTATTTGTCTTCAGGCCTAGGTACGTTCTCCCAAACTCCATTCTTCATTATAGATGTATAATCTTCATTCATTGCATCCATCCATTATTGGTAATTGACATCTTTTTCGAAAGTTGATGGCTCTTCTTCTATTATTTTTTTCATATAGGGTGCATACCCATCGTATCGTTAGGGCTTCTTGCTCTCCCTGAATGTGCCTCGAGCTGCTCCATGAAATTCTGCATCAAGTATTGTAGAGTTCAACCAGTTAGATTTCTTTCTAGTTATGCAGATAACCACAAGTTATATAGGTTCACTGGGACCTTCATCTTCATGATTTTATTCTTCTTCTTCCCTAATAACTTCTTCTTCAAATACTGGAAGTTCTTTATCATCAAATTCCATAGGGAGATCCTTTGATTTCTTGAATGCAATACTTTCGTCAAATACCACATCTCGACTAACTTATATTCAGTGTCCTTCCTTTATGTAGATCCTATAGGCCTTAGATGAGTTACTATAGCCAACAAATGTTCCATTCATGCCTGATGGATCCAACTTCTTTCTTTTGTCCTTAGGTATATGAATATAGACAGGACAACCAAAAATATGGAGATGATATATGGTAGGTTTCTTCCCATTTAATACTTCTTCATGAGTTTTGTAATCGAGTGACTTGTGGGGACTTTGATTTTGTATGTATACAGTTGTCTTTGTAGCTTCACCCCACAGAAATTTTGGTAAGTCGTGATCATGTAACATTTCTTTTACACTTTCTTCAATGGATCTGTTCTTTCCTTCTGCAATTCCATTTTGTTCGGGATTATATGGGACTATCATCTCCCTCTTAATCCCAAACTCCTTATAGAAAGCTATGATTTCCTTGGATGTATATTCTCCTCCATTATTGGATCTTAATATCTTGATTCTTCTTTTTGTAAGGTTATCTACTTCAGCTTTGAATTCTTGAAATTTTGTAAATACTTCATCCTTGGATTTCATTAAGAAAACCCAAGTATTCCTTGAATGATCATCTATAAATGTGGAATAATATATATGACCTCCAAATGATTGAGTCATAGGAACACAAACATCTAAATGAATAAGATCCAAGATTTCTTTTGACCGTGAAGCACAACTTCCAAATGGTCTCTTGGTGTTCTTACCCAATGCACATCCTTTGCATACTCCTCTACGATATTCCTTTAGTTTGGGGATTCCATCTACTATTGAACTTAGAGTTGAAAGGATTTTGAAATGGAGATGACCAAATATTATATGCCAAAGCTAACATGGGTTGATTTCAATGTGAACCAAGGCTTGAGCAAGAGGATATATCAACCTATAAATTATTCCTTCACGAATTCCAATCACTCTATAATTTTTTATACTTGAGTTTTTACTCCATACTACAACTTTCTCATCAATGAAATTCACTCTATCACCTTTGTCCTATAGAGTAAATTCTTATGCAAACCTGGAAAAAATAGGATGTTGTTGAGATGAATATTTCCTCCATTCTCTAGTTTTATTGAGGTTGATCCAATTCCTCTTACAGGGTATCTCTTATTATCTCCAAGTTCTATGGAGTAAGAAGATTTTCCTTTCGACAATGTCTTTAGTTGCTTATGATGACCAGTCATGTGTGTTGATGCACCACTATCAATCACCCAAATGTTCTCATCTTGAAATCTGCTAGTGAGTGTTGAGAAAAGTCCTTCACCATTTGTCTTGATCACTTCCTTCTTTGGAGTAAATAGAATATTCCATGCTTCCTTGATACCTTTATTGAGATGGCTTGATACCTTTGAACACTTCTTGAAAAACTCCTTCAATGTAGTAGAGATCTACATAATGCCCTTATCCAACCTTAGCTCTAATTCCATGATGAGAAATGTAAAGGAAAATTATTAGAGTGATTTCTCTTTCTTTGATAACTTCTTGTGATGTCTTTTTAGTTATCTTACTTATTAGCTTCACTTATTATTATTATGTTTTTGTAGCATCAAACAACTACCAAAAATAAGAAGAACAAGAACACAGAATATAGGCTCTAAGCTAGGGCCAAAACCTCTCCACTTGAGAGGAAAACCACAAATCTCTTCTCATCCTTATAGGTTCTTCAATTGATGAATTCCAAGACCTTTAGACCGAGACCAGTACCCTACAAGACCAAGTCCAACCTTTTCAGATGATCTGCTTTCCTTCTCCAATTCAAACCTAGTCAAATCTCTTCCAGTAGCAAAAGTTTGACCTCCAGCTGCAGAATTTCGGTCTCCACTGCAAATCTGAAAAATTTGGCTCTACTGAAGTTGTTGTTGCCACACATGTGAGCTTCTTTTAGCCTCCGAGGATTTCCTTCGACCTTCTCTTGGATTCCTCTGAATTTTGGAGATTGAGAATGGCTTCTTGTGACCTTCACTTGACCTTCTTGCCTTATCTTATTCAAGATCAAACTTGTAGAGGAAAACCCTAGATCTGTTATACAAACCCTAGCCTTCCTTCACACGTGTGAGAGAGGATTAGCCCAAAACCAAGTATTTTGCGTCCTCTTCCTTCTTCGTTACCTTCTTTCTCTTCTTCCTTCACTTAAATGAGTGAGAGATGAATGTGCTCTAAGGAGATCGAGCTTCCTCCTTTATATAGGCTTTTCAAAGGTAGACGTGGCTCCTCAGATTAGTCCGACTTGATCTTGGAGGGTATTTTGAAACTTTTAAGGAGAAAAAAAACAAAATTTACAAGTTACAATGTGCCCGAAGAGGTTTTCAACTTATGAAAATGACTCTTTTGATTTATTGACCTGGGAAAAACCCTAGAAGCACTCAATGGGTGCTTGACCTATAAAATAAAATACCTTGAGCATGAAACCCATGCTCCAAAAATAATAATAATAATTTTCTTTCATTTTACAATTTATAAGAATCAAAAGTACATTTCATATTTATGAAGACCGAAACTAGTTACACATTTTTCAACAAATAATAGGTGAGATCTACTTACCACGGGGGTAAGGATACACACCCTATCCTATTGTTTAGAGGTCCCTCAACCCTAGGAGCCCTTACTGCTACATTTTCACCCTGGGATCTCAATAGGGGGGAAGAGCATGCTCAGTGTTATCGATCTGCCAGGACCTTTACCCAAGAGGGTCACATCCATTAATCTAAGTTTCTCTCTAAAGACGAAGAACTTCCCTTTCGGTAAAGCCTTGGTGAGTATATATGTTATTTTCTCATCAGTTGAAACGTGATGGAGTGTCACGGCTCCTCTCTGCACCATGTCTCGAATGTAGTGAAACATTATCTCAATATGCTTGGACTTGTCATGAAATACGGGATTTTCTGCCAGTCGAATCCCACTCTTGTTGTCACAATACATGATTGTCATATCCAGAACCTGCTTAAGTAGCTCTCCAAAGAGCTTTCTCAGCCAAACTGCCTCACAACTAGCCATTCTAGAAGTAATGTATTCTACCTCGATCGTGCTTAAACCTACAGAATTTTGTTTCCTTCTCATCCAAGATATCATCGCAGATCCTAAGCTAAAGAAACACCCTAATGTGCTCTTTCTGTTAATAAAATTTCTAGCCCAGTCAACATCATTGTAACCATGAAGTCGTACATCATCGACGGAATATCTCAGGCAAAGGTTAATCATCCCATGCAAATATCTCAATACGTGTTTGGCAGCAACACAATGTGCATGAAGGGGATTAGTCATAAATTGACACAAAGTTTTTACTACAAAGCGTATATCTGAATGGGTGTTCACAAAGAATATTAGTGCCCCAATCAATTGTCGATACTCAAAAGGATTCTCCAAATCAGGTTCAGCAACATCTCCACATAAATTCTTGAAATTCATCTCCATCAGTGTGGCCAGGGACTTGCATTCAGTCATTCCAAATCTTTTTATTAGCTTCACAACATATTATCCTTGAGAAAGGAAAATTTCTCCTAGTCTCTTCCACACTTCTAGTCCCAGAAAGTACTGCATCATACCAAGATCCTTCATTTCGAATTTGGATGCCAACTCCTTCTTACATTTGAGGCATCAGGGGCTCACTACATGTCAACAATATATCGTCAACATATAAAACCAAAATCAAAGGCATAACTTGGACCACTTTGAAATAGAGTTTCAAATTGATGCTACTTCTTGTGAATACAAGCTTCACCGGGTAAATGTCAATACAAGAACATCAGGATCGGGGAGCTTGCTTCAAACCATATAATGGTTTCTTCAATCTGCAAACATGATTATTCTTGTCCTTTACTTCAAAACCCTAAGGATTCTCAACATATACTTCTTCCTATACTATGCCATGAAAAAATGGTGTCCTTACATCCATCTGGTGAAGTGTGCATCCTTGACTAGTAGTTAGGGCAACAATCAATCTAATAATAGTGTAGCGAGAAACAGGAGTAATTATATCATCATAGTCTTCTCCCTCTTTCAAGGAGAAACCTCGGGCCATGAATCTTGCTTTGTACTTCTCAACGCTTCCATCAACTCCAAGCTTGATTTTATATAGCCATTTTTAAGTTACGACAAACTTTCCCTAAACTCTCGGCACGACATCCCATACACCATTCTTCATAATCGATTCATATTCTTCGGTCACAGCATCCTCCCAAACCTGTTCTTTCACAACTTCTTCAAAAGTGGGAGGTTTAGCATGTATCATAGTGCTCACAGCTACAACGTAACCTTGATATTGGCATGGATTCTTAATTTTTCTAAAGGTCCTTTTGGTAAAAACATATTTATCATCATCCGATAAAGTATCATGAAGCCATAATGGTCTCTTCTTGGCAAGGGAATCACTCAGAGGAGGATCCAAGGGGTCCATAGGCTCCATGGGATCATAAACTATGTCGTTTGTAGATTCCGACATAAAAGGACCTTCTATCATGTCATGATCACCTTTCTTTTCAACAAGAGGAGGAGGAAGGTCCCTTTCTTTTCCAAGGGCGACATCTTCATCAAAAGTTACATGCCTGCTAAACTCGATCTTCCTTTGACCAAAAATATATATTCTAAATTCTTTAGAATTTTCACAATACCCAACAAATGTACCTTTCTTTCTGGTGGCTTTTAGTTTGTTCCTCTTGTCCTTCGGCACATGGAAATATACAAGGCAGCCAAATATCCTGAGATGTCCAATGTCGGGCTTCACACATGTGAATACTTCTTTGGGAGTCTTGTTGTCCAATGCTTGATTAGGAACTTGGGATTGAACATATATTGTTGTGTTTGTAGCTTCTCCCTGGAGGAATTTCAATATTTTTTTATCATGTAGCATAACTCAAGCAACTTCCATGATGGACATGTTATTTCTTTTAGCCACCCCATTTTTCTCGGGGTTGTAAGGTACAACAGTTTCCTTCTTGATTCTAGTATGCTTGAAAAAGTTAACAAACTCATTTGAAATGTAATCTCCACCATTGCTGGATTTGAAGACTTTGATTTTCTTCCCTGTTTGATTTTCTATCAACACCTTGACATCCTTGAACATATCAAAAGTGTCATCCTTATGATTCAAGTAGTATATCCATGTCTTCCTGAAGAATCCGTCAATGAATATTATGTAGTAGAGATGTTCACTAATAGAGTGCACATGCATGGGTCCGCATAGGTCATAATGAATGCGCTAAATAATATCATTGGTCTTGATCCTGCTAGAGGATAATGATCCCCTTGTATTCTTCCCATTGGCACACTCTGGACATACTCCATCATGACTAGCGTGAACATTAGGCATCCTAAAGACTAACTTCTTAAATTTTGGTACAACTTCATTATGTAGATGTGCCAACCTTCGGTGGCATGGCTCACTTTGATAATAAGTGTCGAGGACCATTTCTAGCAGAGGTATTCCATTGACTCTATAGAGTCCTTCAACTCCATATCCCATGGTGAAATCATCTCTCATGTGACATTCTAGAATTCAAGTGAGGAGTTTTCCTCTTATGAAGGCTACTCTCATGACCTTGTCTTCCAAAACAAAAATAGATACAAAGTTATTCTTTAGTCTAAGAACTTACATTACTTCATGAAGAAGAATGAATTCCCTAGAGTCCAAACCAAATTTGACAAAACCAAATCCCTTCATTTGATATGTAGATTTCTCCCCAAGGATAATCTTCAAACTTGTTTCCCTCTCAATTAAATTTGAGAGGACTTCCTTATATCCATAGAATTGACTAGAAGCCCCACTATCTACCAACCAACTATCATACAAATACGCACGAGAAGACCTAGAAAGAGCGAAAATAAGTATATATTCAGATTGACTAGCAGTTGCATTGTTTTCATACTTGGAGTTCCTTTACCTCTTTTGAGGACGATGGCGTTCTTCATATTCGTATGAAATATCTCCTCTTCGTATATCATCTCCTCTTCTTCTATCATATCCTCTTCTTATATTGTCTCCTCTTCTTCTATAATCTCCTCTTCTTCGATCATCACTTCTTCTTCTATTGTTAAATCTGTTGTTGTTGAAGCATCAACTGTTGTTGTAGTTGGATCTTGAATTATTTCTCTTTTTCTAGTAGTCTTGAGCATAATGGCCATGCTTGTGGCAGTTAGGGCATTCAATTCTATTTCTTCTTCTCATGGAGTCTTTTGATTCAGGGGGAGACCTTCTTGAACCAGACAATCTTCCTCTTCCTTTCCTCTTCTTGTCTTCAGTAATAAATATAGAGGGGTATCCTTCTTCATGCTTTTGAATTCTCCCTCTGGTAATCGTCATGACCTCTTCTTGAGCACATTTACTTACAAGATCATCAAATGTCAGAAGAACATTATTGTTGCTTAGAGTAGTAATGAAGGTTTCCCAAATATGAGGAAGACCTTGAAGAGTCACCACCACCATCTCTTGTCAGATATTTGTTCACTAGAAGATTGCAATTGATCCCTTAGGCGAGAAACTTTCACCATATAAGATTGTACAAATTCACCCTTATTCATCTTCATCTCTTTGAGTTTATTTTTCAAGGAGAGTATGTGATTCAAGTTTTTGACTTCATACATCTTGACCAACTTGTCATTAATATCCTTATACTTCTTCAAGCTACCAACATAAATAAGTAAATTATATTGCAAACCATCAATGATAATATTTTTGTCTTTCAACTCACCTTTCTTGTACCAGAAGTATTTGACGGAGGCTCAAGCACCTTTCCTTGCACATATTCCAAAACATCACTGTCATCTAGTATAACTTCCAACCTAATCTTCAAGGTAGCAAAGTTAGATGAAACCCCCAACTTCTCATTATCCTTGAAGTAAGAGGTAGGCATATTGTCCAAGTCAAATAGGGTCCTTCAACTTCTTTCAAGAATGATTGCTATTGTCTCTTGTCTCCTTGGGCTTGTCTTCACCTTAGCTCTAATACCATGCTAATTTTCCATTTTTTTATTTTTATTTTTTATTTATTTAATTTTTTGCAAAAAATTGTAACCTTTTATTAAGATATATAAAAAGTTACATGAGCAGACGCTTAAAGCATTTAACTATTTGGCAGTATATATAGCATAAATAAAAAACTAGACATAGAGAGAAAGTCCTGCAACCTAATACAGGACCAACAAAAAAATTTTCCATCAGCCATAAAAAGACAAGCAACCCAAAATAGGTAGGGTGTCTGCATATTTATTACGTTCCTTGTACATGTGGCAGCACGAAACAGAATTAAAAACTGATTTTAACTGAATTATTTCTTCTAAAATAGGTAGGAAAACATGACTATGACACCTATAGAAAACATTGAATCAATTTATCACATTTAAAGAATCCCCAAACTTTGTAAAGAAAAGCAACCCCTTATCTAGAGTCCAACACATAAGAAGTTTCGGAGTTATGATTTTTGCATAGTTGTTGGTCCCCCTTCCCATACCAATAGTTGATTTAAGATGATGTGTCTGGTTGAGATAAAGAACTACCCTTCCTCCACATCTTCCTTTCTCATCACATGCTCCATAAAAATAAGCCTGAGGGATTTCATAGTTGATATCCTCAACTATTATCACCCTAGGGGTTGATTCTGATTACTTTGTTGGCATTTGAGAGTAAATCGGTGTAATTTTTTATGCAATAAGAATTGGAATCAAGACCTGATCCCGTCTCCTCTTAGCTCTCAATAGTGCTCTACTTAGAATTTTAGCTACTAACAAAAAGAGGAGTAGGGACAAAGTACATCCTTGTATTATTCCTCTCTAAGAATGAAAGAAAGGAGAGTTTGATCCATTTATGAGGACTGCAAAAGAACATTAGGGATACACCCCATAACCAAATTGATGAAAGAAATTTCAAAACCCAAGTGAGTTAACAACATCCTCAAATAAATCCATATAATTCTATCATGAGCTTTAGATAAGTCAATTTTAACAATGCTACCTTTCAACTTCCGAGTCTTGATATTGTGCATGCCTTCCTGGGCTACACCAATGGGTTCATGAATTTGGTGTTCGTCTAAGAAACCAAATTGTTCTCTTGAGATGTTTCTTAAAAGGATAGGGCAGACCTTGACTACAAAAACTTTGGAGATGATATTGTAGACGCAAGTACATTGTGATATTGTTCTATACTCTTCGAAAGACTAATCATAATCTCCTTTTGGAATTAGAGCGAGGAAGGTTGTATTGAAAGGGTCATGTATTATACCCCTTTGTCGAGACTCTTCTGCCACTCTGTTAGGTCCCTATAATACTAGTGTAACACCTTATTTTTATTGTTAGTGTAGCCCCCATATTGTTATTTTTGTGCCCATGTAGTCCCCATATTGTTATTATTGTGCCCCATAGAAGCCCACTATTGTTATTGTTGTGCCCTTACATTATTATTGTTATGTAGAATCTAATTATATTGTGACCCCTTAGACTCCTATATATTTAAAGGAGGTCTTGTCATTTATATCATCCAATAATTGTTGATTTATGTAATGTAAAGTAGGTTTCCCCCTCGAAGAGGATAATTTTCAAGTCGTTGATCTATCTTTTTTGTGAGCTAGTAGCATAAAATTTTATATTAGAGCTTTGGATTCTAGGGTTTTGTTGCTTCAAGCAGGTCATCTTGGTATTTTCATTATAATTTTTTTGCTATAAGGCTTCATAAAATAAAATTTTGACCACATAGAGAGGAAATATTGGTGAAATTCTTGTACTAATTTCATATCTTGGTTCGCTATATTTTCAAAGATATGGTCCGAGGAAATTAGGGTTTATGCAGGCTCTAGAATTCCATCTCAAACAGGTGAACTAGGAAAAATCACCATAACGTTCTCTACAAGCATCGGATTTGAATTTTGTAAAAAGAGATTGAAAGTGCATGGACTCTAGTTTATTTTATGTCATTTTCCGAGCTGACGGTCGAAATAGTGACACGTGGAACTTCGTACAACTTCGCTTTACTTAACTAGTCTATAATCAGGTCATCATGGGAGATTGAAAATAACTCTTTCTTGAAGAATCAAATATCAGTCTAACTTGTGGGGTTGGAAAGAAGACTTAGAGGGCTACAACAGGATGTAATTTCAGCCCTTGGAGATCTGAAATTACAAAGATACAACAACTTCAATATCTAGCTCCTAAAAACCAAGAAAAATGTGTGTATTTTTAAAATTTTGCATAAATTTTGTTTGGAAAATCAATTTGAAGTGGTTCAAAGGGCCTAGTGAAGCATAGATATCATTGTTTGATTTAAAAATGCTTCAAAGAAAACAAATCAACACACCTAGTAAGAAACCATAAAGCTTTTCTGTGACGCATGAAGAAGAGGAAGAAATGCAACATGATATATCAAAATTACGAGATCAAGTGCAACAAATTTCACTCTCACAAAGAGTAACAAAATATGACATGGAAGCTAAGATGGATGGCTTGAAATCCTACATGGAAGAAATGATGAATGTCAAGATGGAAGGTTTGAAGGATGGTTTAAAAACAGATTTGAAAATAGACCTAGAAGGTTTAAAGGAAGGTTTGAAAAAATTGCTACACGAAATGTTTCCTAGTGGTGACAAGGTACTCCACAAAAATCATGATGAGGATAAAAGTAATACAAATTATGATTTTAGAGACTCACATAGTGGGTTGAATACTAACCACATTTTGAAGATCGATATGAGGAATTTTGATGGCAAGGATTTGGTGACGTGGATACTACAGATGGAGCAATTCTTTGATCTACATGATGTGTCGAACACAAAAAAGGTACGCATTACATCTTTAT
The DNA here is from genome assembly GCA_000404065.3 of Pinus taeda. Classification (NCBI taxonomy): domain Eukaryota; kingdom Viridiplantae; phylum Streptophyta; class Pinopsida; order Pinales; family Pinaceae; genus Pinus; species Pinus taeda. The sequence continues at coordinate 151,941 of APFE031584357.1, forward strand.
ATTTAGAACAAAATCAGTTTGTATGGTATTGACGGTTTTGTTCTCGTAAACCACTTGTCACTTGGTCACTTTTTACAGAGGAAATGATAACACATTATGAGGATACAAAGAGCAACACCTTGTTTAGCCAATTGATAAATCTTAAACAAAAGTGTTTAATGGAGCACATTGAGGACTTCCAAAAATCGAGTATAAGGGTAAGTGATATTCCAAAGGACAATAGTATTGATGTCTTCATAGAGACTTTAGAGGATAAGCTCCAACAAGAGGTTCGCCTTTGGGAACCTGATTCATTGGAGAAGGAATTCAGGGTGGCAAGAAAAGTTGAAAGCAAAATTATGGCAACAAGGAAGTCTACCACTCACAACTAAGAAGATGTAAGTTTTTATGCTCCTAGCCTTACACAACCTACAAGGTTAACACCACAACAATTGGAAGAAAAAACAACAAAATGTCTTTGTTATAGTTGTGATAGCAAATACATTAAAGGTCATAAGTTTGCTGAGAAGAAATTATTTTACATAGATTGTGAAGGGGTGAAAGGAAAGGAACAAGAAACATCAAAAGAAGAGGATATAGCCCAAGAACCAACCCCAGAGAAAGAAGAAATGAATCCGAATATATCTTGTAATGCATTCGAAGGAATTACCACTCCTCAAACTCTCAAGATAGAAGGACATATCAAGAATAAAAAGGTA